>JAPMOR010034565.1:0-13441 GCA_026543865.1 Argiope aurantia | reverse complement strand
CTATATTCTTTAAACTTACAAGATAAGTAATCTAACAATAAGAGGAAAAACTACTTTGAAAGAAGTGCCGTTAATCATATGCGATGCAAATAATTCAATAGATGAAACATTGAAGATTGCTTACAAGTGAAAATCACTCAGAAGAATTTTTGAAAACAAATACAGCAGTAAATGCTTTTCAATTAAAGTGACATCATGGTCATTACTTCAAACTGTTTCGAATAATTTAACCAGTTAATTGTTTCGACCTCTTCGGAAAATGCGAATCTAAATTGTCATAAGTATATTTATTATAAAAATATAAATAATAAATTACAAATATAATAATTAAACAGTTATTATATAAATATATTTAATAGAATAAACTCGTCATAATGAAAAATGTACTTTTTCCATGACGAGTATACTTGTCAAAAACAGATAACTCGTTAATGAGTTTCGTTAATGTTAAAAATTTTGTCCGTAATTAATAAGAAATGAATTAATATTTAATGTTCGGTACAGTGAAGAAATCATTACAAACTAACAAAGTAAAGATTTGACCTCTCTGATTGTCGGGTTCATTACAAATTTGAAATTTTGAGAATGAGCCATTAAAAAAATTAAAACTTTTTTAGCATGATTAGCATTAAAAAATATTACAAATCGAATTTCTTTATTGAAGCCATTACATATTCTAACTATTATAAATTAGCATCAAACTCAGCTCATAAAAAATCAATTGTGCTTTCAATACACAATTTTTTTTATACATTTACTTCAAGAGAATAAGAAAAATGTGCAAACCTAATTGTAAGTATAAATTAATATTTTATAGGAGGGCATATAAATATTCTAAGCTCAATATATAGTTTTCCCACTTCTTCTAGAAGAAATTAAAAGCTATTTCTTCTAGAAAAGATTATAAATTTCAAGATATATTTCCCTTTATTAATGTGATATATTTATTACAGCTTAGAGCTTTATTTCAAGAAGAGTTTAAATTTTACATCTACTTAAAGTTCAAATGTATTCCAAATAAATTCAACTCATCGCTTAACATTTGGCCAAACCGAAAACGAATCACTTGATGCCTCAGATCAAAAACATATTTTAAGCATTGCTATATTAAAAATCTTTACTAATACTTGTAAATTTTTATAAAATACTTCCCGCCCAAATAAAAACTATTAAAATCATTCTAATCAATAAATCAAATTGCCAGTAAAGCCTATTTGATAATAAAAACGGAATAACACTCACCCATGGGTTGCTTGTAGTAATTAAAGACATGCCAATAGAATCAAAGACGATTTTCTCTACTCTGATCTGAAACAAATGTATTTTAATTTAGAATCAGTTCTGTTAAGTGCAATATTCAAAAAGAACATTCCCAATAACCTGTTTTTATTAGTGTACTTAAAAAAAAATCAAAAATTTGAAGCCAAACTAAACGAGGCATTGAAATTAATGTTATATTTTATATAACATTAAACATAAAAATTTAAAATTAGTTCGTTTCGAATATTCTATCAAAATTTCAAGATTGATATTTTTTATTGTACAGTCTTATGACTGATATTTTTCTATTTTTTATTTTACCCATAAAAGCGCATTTTCATTTTTAATGCTTGCCGACTTCATTGCTTTAAATATCATGATATCAACAATCTTTGTAAAATTCACGGCAATCAAATTAAAGTTAATTGATCAACCAAAAATTCTTGAAAAATTAAAATGATACATTTCCATCAAGAATATACACAAATATAGAAAATTTCAGTACTAAAATCCATTAGGAAAAGAAAATATCGGATTAAAAAATCTCATCTTACAGAAAGCTAAGGAAAAAGTTATATAAAATCATTTGAAATAATTTTTTTGAAAAATATGTAATATAAATGTGGATTTTTGCATAAAATACATTGAAGAAACCCCAATGAGGCAATACTTTAAATTTAAAGTCAACAGATTTTTGAGAATTAAAGAAAAAGAAACTATGGATATTTTGGCTCAAAAGAACTGAAGGTCGCAACAAAAAATCTAATTGTATGTTCCAAACTTTCCTAATAAATGTATTTCTTCGATTCCGAAAAAAATTGAATTGTATTGTGATCAATCTTGATACACCAGGGATTCCATTGATAAGCATCATGAAATTCTCAATTTCCTTGCATTATGCACCCTTAAAACAATTGTAATGTCTTAATAGGCATGTTGTCGATTTTGTCATACGGGAACTACAAAATAAATTGAGAAATTTCAATGCCAACTTTGCACAAAAAATTTAATTTCGTTTGGTTTTTAGATTGTGATAAAATTGTGATTTGTTTGTTGTAATAAAATTAATTTGTTTTAAGATTGTAATAAGATTTATGATCCGGGAAAATAGCATATTAAAGCATACTTTTATGAAAATATAAAAATTATTGAGATCAGAACCAAAATTCAGATACATTTATAGGAAACCTGTTCAGAAATTAAATTACACATTAAAAAAAATTAACATTTTCACAAAAAATCGTATTTTTAATGTAAAACGTTATAAGTACTCACACTCAGACTATAGAAATACAGCAACAGAATTTTAATCAGCAATTAATACGGATGACAAATATTGACAAACTACGTACACCGGCTTCCGCAAAGGGGTTCCATACACTAAAATTCAGAACAAATGAGGAACTGATACCATCTAACTGGCGTGCATATTAATTCATTTGAAGAGAACAAAATTGAACGTATTCAGCATATTCCAAACTGGAAGCAGCTCTTAGATGACTCAGCCATTTAACCAGACGACTTTTCTAAACTAAGAGGCAGAGCAGATGTTTTTACAGTATCGTTCGATAGTTTTGTTTAATTTTTTATTCATTATTTGCTGATATGTCCGGTGTTCCTCGAATTCAGCTGTAGACATTACTCCTTTGTACAACCAAAATAAGCATAATTATATATATGAGAATAAAGTTTCTTAGAATAAGAATAAAGTTTATATATGAGAATTTATTTTCATGCTTAGGAAATTAAAAGTTAATTGCAAATTTGTTTCTAAAAGTTAATCTGATAGTTTTTACTATTATACGACTTTCATAATAATTATTATATTACAATTAAAATATCTCCTTTACAATGGAGAGTCAGATTCAACATAAGAGTGCAAAGAGTCAATTTCCAATAATTATTTAATTCCGCTTAACTTTTAACTCCTGACTATTTCTCGCGCATAATTTAGAAGTCCAATTATGACTTGTGAAAGAAATGACTTATTAAGCTGATAATCTATTTCGATGTATAAACGCAGTATTAGAATAAGGATAGCGAAAGAATAATATCTTCAAATAATAATGAAGGAATAATTGCTCATATTTTGATTTTAGAAGCATTTTTCAAAAAACATTCAGAGATAAATGGCGAATAAAGTGATCATTCGATTTAATTATTTATTCGTATGTAAAGAATATCCTGGCTTAGAATAAAATAATCACAATAGTCTCGTTCTTTGGATACAATTAAATAAATTTTTATAAAAAAAAACTTCTTACCTGTTTACTCTACGTAAATCTATGCAAGAGTACGATATAATTTCAGAATTCATTCCTTTTAATGTGGTAAATTTTATTGTGTATGGTGCCGTTGCTATTAATAATTTAGTTACTTAGATCCATCATGACTGATTTCAACGATTTGTAACAGTTCAACACCCTGTTGAAGAACTCTTAATTGAAGTTCATTAAACCGAGTCACTTAAATACTGATCTATTAAAATGCTTTATATAGAGTAAAATTTGGGAAGATGAATTCTTGATGTGCTAATATTAAAAACAATATTTATATGTTATTTTATAATATGCAATATTTAATGTTAATAGAAAAAAAACCAATGACTTATCCTGGATGTCCAGGAACGTCAAGTCTTTTCAATTTAACAAAAAATTCTTATATATTCAGGAATTTAAAAAAAAAAAAATTACTGAACTTGAAGAATGCTTGCGAACTCAATAATTCAAGAACACAAATAACTAGATTCATTAAATGTAACACATTGTCTTAAAGGAAATGCGCATCTAAAATTCTGGATGAAATTCACTAAAGGACTGAATATATCAGTCCCAATTTTGGGGAATGTGAGAGGAATAATTCAAAAATGCAGCAAACCCCATAACTGAAATATGCTATGTGCACTTGTTGGCTAAATTATGTATTTAATCTGAATGAGTTCAAAGACGGAAGAATTCTAAAATGAGCACCTATTTCACAAAACAAACAAAAAAAAACAAAAAAGCGAGATTTTTTCTGCAATTTCACTTTAGCTTCACATTTACTGAAGGCCTCTTTTTCTGAGGAATGCTTATTGTAATTGCGAAAGAGAAGCTTAATAAATAAGCCAAAATAGATGAAAAATAAGATGTTGGAGAAGCATACGAAATGTAAAGAAGAACGGATAAATAATTTTAAAAAATCGTTTGTTTACTTTTAAAATATTTTTTCGATACTTTAAATATCGCCTTTAAGTTCGCCTAAAATGTTAATTGCTGTTAACTTTTAAAATTTAATGTTTATTTTTTAAAAAAAATATGGAAAAATTTTACCATGTATTATTTATACATCGGTTAACTGTGTGTTACAGATTCTGAACTTTATTCCTCAGTAAAATGTTTACAATAAAATAAATATTACAAATTGTTAAAACCAATAGCTTTTGAAGATCTTGTAGAAGTTGCAATGTCCCAAAACATTTTTCTTTTATTTAAAAACTGGCCGCCTTTGGCGACCAGCCGGTTCGCCAGTATTATCGCTCGCTACAATTTTCAATTAAATATTTTAAATAACTGGTCTTTTAAGGGATTCTCAAACAAAACATTTTTAATCTTCAAATTTTGATAGTCATACCAAACTTATACTGTTTAGATCGTTTTGTTCAATTTACTATATATATTCTGCTAATTTGTTGTCATTTCCGGCAAAACTTCAACTTTAATTTAAAATGTAAATGATGAAATTGCAATTAATATTAAGATATTTTTAATAAAACCAAGCGTTTTATTTTATTTATCATCTTCATTGTTATTTATTAATTATTATTATTGAATGTGAGTATTGCAAACAGAATCGCTAGGTATTTAAGTCTTATGTTAACTACAAAATATTTTTCATAATTTATGTAATATCTCAAACAATAATTCAAAAATTTGAGATTCAGCGCAACATTCAGTTTCTAGTTTTGCTTCCAAAAGGATTGAAATGAAATCAATAATATTTTGTTCCTGCCTATAAATATATTTCAAAAATTATGAAGTCTAAATTTAATGCAGTAAGGTATTCTGAGAAATATTCTGGACACACAAAATTTTAACTAAATGAATGAATGTTTCTATTTTCCACGATCAACTAAGACTTATTTATGAAGTTTTAAATGTTAAAAATTTAGAAAAACTCAACATTATCATAATCTTAGGCCAATTAATCTTGAGAAACCTACACGCTGATTGGCGTATTTTCTTTGAAGCGATCGATGGAAACTCTAAAATTATCCTTCTTTTATTGAATAGTGATATTCAAATTTTCATAAATCAGTCAGTTTAAGTGATTGGAAATTAACTCTTAAAAGTCAGTGATTTAGTTGATTGGAAATTAACTATGACCACCATAAAATCTGTGCTTTCTCTTGTGGTGTATGCATTCTCCTTAATATCCGCTCGAATAAAACATCACATACAAAAGTATTACATAGAACAAACACATCAAAGTGACACATAACATTTCAATAGTTGCCAAAAACAAAAGAGAAAAATGCAATTAATAAGCAGACGATATTTAGAAAAGTACAGATATTTAGACTGGAAAATGAAATTATCTGAAATTAACCACACGCGCAGACGATATTTACAAAATTAAAATTATTCAAACCTGAAAAGGAAAATATATGAGTTATTCCATCAATAAATGCCATAAGTTTGTTCATATCTTCATTATTTTATGAGTCATTAAACATCAAAATGGGTCCGGGACTAAATAAACACCCTATATAGAGAGTAAAAGATCATAAAATAATTTTTTTTGAATTTATTTTTTAGAAAAAATAATATTTTATATATGATTCCTTTCCTACAGAAACGTGCCGAAAATTATACTTTTGCAGATTTCATTTCCAAAAAGATTTAATTTATTTTTAATTGGAGCTTTAATCAATGTGATGGCAACACTTTCAAAAAAGCTAATTTTTTCCCATGAATGCGAAACGTGCTTAATTTTAATTTTTATTTTTTACGAAAAAAATTATTGCAAAACAGAGTTAAAATATTTATTTAAAAATTCATTAAAAATAGAAATTTAATTTTAAGCTTAAAACAGTAGTATCATTTAAAAGATAAATTTTTTATCTTTATCTTCATGTAAAAATCATTTTGTGCGGTAATATTTTCGGCAGTTATAGCAGAAACACGTCAAAATTTCGCTTAATTTTTAAATAAATAAAATTCTAGTTAAAAATTCAAAAAAATAACCCCCAGGTGCACATTCCGGGCCTCCAAGGTATACACGTGCCAAATTTAGTAGCTGTAGGTTGAATGGTCTGGCCTGTAGAGTGCCAACACACACACACACACACACACACTGAGCTTTATTATAAGTATAGATAACTTTACAAGAAAAATTTCCCTTTTTAAACATTATTATTCTAAGAACAATTTACTATAATGTTGCCATTCGGAGTCAATATAAAGTTGTCTAAATCCAGATTAAATTATTTGTGCAACATTCATTATTTCATTATTCATTCATTATTCAACATTTTCAAAATTCATTGTGCATATATTAAAATATAGTCACAAATACAGTCAATAAAAATGAAGGAAACATTTTGGATTTATACTTTATTTTTTATGCGAATTTCTTTTAAATTATTTTTCATCGCACGATTTTTTATTAATTCTGTCTCGATTCGCCTACTTGCCAAGAATCCCGATTTGCTCCGTAAGGATTTCAGATCAGTAAGCACACAATATGGAGAGTTGAATGACAATTTGAAATATTATTGAAAGCGGTAAATTTGAAAAAAAGTATCGAAAATAAAACAAAAATGCACATAAATAAAACTCTTAACACCTAATTTTCTGGATTTTAAAATGACAAAGTGAAGTAAAAATTAATATTTTTGCAACAGTAAGCTCTGAAGCCATAAAAAAACGCTTATGAATTAAGCTTAATTTTAATTTAAAATTTAATTATAATTTTGAAAAATTCTTCTGCGGACACCTACTAATGAAATTTTGTAACTCTAGATTCGTAATTTTTATAAACGATTTTTACATGAAGCAATTAATGATTTTTACATAATGCAGATTGCTTGTTTGAACATAAAAATTTCTGTTAAAATTAAATAGTATCGTAACTCAGAGGAGAGAATTGAGGTCATTAAAAGACTTCCGCTGTGCAACAAATTTTTATGTAATACGCAATATAAACATAAAGGAGACAAAACTTAAAACATTGAGTGGAATAAACTTCCTTTAATTCCACTTAAGTTGGAGTGGCATTTCTATTTGGAAAGCACTATTTCTACCTCAGTTGAGTCCTGAATTATGAATGGAACCAAGGGCTTCAGTACATCTCATTCCAATCGAACATTTTTATTTTTACTTATAATAAAATGGATGTAATTTCTATCGGCTAGGCTATTTGA
This sequence comes from Argiope aurantia, assembly GCA_026543865.1. Taxonomy (NCBI): domain Eukaryota; kingdom Metazoa; phylum Arthropoda; class Arachnida; order Araneae; family Araneidae; genus Argiope; species Argiope aurantia. The sequence continues at coordinate 5,778 of JAPMOR010034565.1, read as the reverse complement.
CCTAGAGCTACCAGACTAGCACCTACGTACTTTGATTAATAAAAATGTACACTTCTAAGTTTTTTTTTAATTTTTAAATAAAAAATGAAGGGAAATTTAGGCATTTCTCTGTGATAACTTCCGGAAATACTACAGAAAAAAAATAATTTTACATCATAGAGTTCAAAAAAATTTTGAATGATACCAAATTTTAGCACATAAATTAAGTTTATATTTTTAATAAATTTAAAAAATATTTTAAACGTATTCAGCCAGTTTCTAAATTTTTAGTTATAAGCATATACATTTAAAAAGTTTAAATAAAATACATAATTATATGAGCATCAGTCTTACGAGTCTTTTTGATAAAATATTAGTGTTTCAAGAACATTCTAAGTAAAAAAATTACTCTTTTGCAATTAAAACTGATTGAATAATGAAGTTTTAAACATTAGTATTGTACAAACACGCGAGAATTTAGGTCTCTCCACCAATCGTTCTGAAAGAAATACGCTAATCTGCATCCGGAGTTTCACCAACGCTAATTACAGTAAAATAATGACATTTTTGGTACTACTACGTAATGATACTCAAAGCTTTATAACTCAGAAAGATTTGATCACAGAAAGTGAAGCCTTCGATTTTCAAGATTTTAGTAAATATGGTTTACAATTTCGAAGGACTGTAAAATTTAAATTTCATGATTATTTTCAAACTTACGTTTATTGATTGAAACAAAATATTACTTACGTTATTTAAATTTTTTTAAAAGTAAAACTGAATTTTATGATTAACCAGAGAAAATATTGAATAATTCTTGAAGATAATGCAGAAATTATAGAACATTTTACAGCGTATGTAATATCTCAATGCTAAAGGGTTCGATTTTCAGTACTTTCTCCATTTCTAGATCGGATTTTACGGGAACTGACAGCAAATTATAGAGATACATAAAACAATGCAACAGAATACTATATGGCTATCAAAATTTGCAGCTTAAATATATTTTTCTGAAGAAGCTATTAAGAGACCTAGCCACATAAAATATCTAATTAAAAATTTTAGTAGTATTAAATCTTGGCGAATCAGATGTCCGCCGAAAGCGGCTAGCATTTAATAAGAATAGTTAATATTTCCGCCAACAATAAATATTGGCCCGTATATGACAGCCTCTTGACATTATCTCCAAAAACCTTCTCGTACATACTGATAAAGGTGTTATTCCAGAGAATGACTTGCATGACATTGGCGTACAACAGTTACGAAATATTAACATTTGACATTAATCCAGCATTTTTACCAAGTCTATCATGCCATCCTTGACGAGTGTTTTTTTTTTGGTGATTAATTTCTAGCATGCCGTTTATAGTATCTGAAAATTTGTGTTTTAGAAGGGTTTTTCTGAACAGGCTGAAACAAAAGTTTGCCACAAAACCACATACCAAATTTAATATATTTAAGTCTTTACGTCTTTGAATTATAACGTTCACATGTTTCTAAACTTACAGACCAAAAACGATCATTCCCTTGTTGATTTTGCCTGAAAATTTGATAGATTTCTAGACTAAAGCTTTTAATTCTGTACATCGAATTGTATCTATCTAGCTCTCTTCGTTATGCAGTTATTTCGTTAAACTGTATTCAAACAACCGGAGAGACAGACTTCATCTGAGCGCATTTTACTCAAAGTTTGATAAATTTACAAATCTTGTATCAAGCCCATGCACCAAATTTCATCTCTCTAGCTCATATTGTGTTTTATCTTTGTTACGAACAGACGGACTGACATTTTCCAACTCAAGTAGATCTAAAACGAGTTGATTTGTTAAAATCTCGAATTCGAATTATTTGACGATTACTACACTTTCTATCATATTACTACGTATACCAGAAAGTAAAAAGCACGAAACCTTATCAATGATGACTATCAAGTCTCCATCTATCACAAGGGTCGGCAAGATTTTTTTTTCGTCAAGTCATTTTCAGAATTATAATTACTAAATAAAAATTATGAAACTAAACAATCTAATCAACTTTGAAAATTGATTCAATTTGTTTTTGTTTTGCCAAAATGAATAAAAAGCTGCTATTTTTTATTTTAGTAATTATAAAATATATAATTATTATTAATTATGGCAATGATAATGAATAAGTGAATGACTATATGTTTATTACAATATCTTTGATCAAACTAAAAATTCATTTTGACAAAACAAAAAGCATTGATTCAATTTTTCTATATACACATCATAAAAATAATACAACCAGCAGAATTTGTCTCCACAAAACTTTCTCACATACTCTATAATAAAAATGTTATCCCAGTGAACGTCTTGCACAACACTGCGGTGCAAGACGTTACGAAATATTAGCCTTGGGTATGAATTTAACATTTTGAATGAATCTCTTATGTCATCTTTGGTGAGGTATTTTGCGATTAGTAACTCGCATACGGCTAAGGTACTTTTCGGTTTTGACGGCGGTCAAAAAGCGACAAAAAATTGTAAAAATATACACAAGTGCATAAATATATGTAAAATAAATATGTTCTTAAACATAGATCAAATCAAGTGCAAATCACATGCTATATATTTTGACGACTAAAATCGCGAAATTGGCAAATTTTTTAGTCACCGTTACAACCGACAGTACCGCTGCAAATAGTACCCGGAAACAGAATTAGTATTTTAGATGCATTTCTCACAAACGATTGAAATAAATATTTGACATAGAACTGCATTTGAAAGACTAAATGTTAATAATGCGAATAAAATTTTATCTATTTAGCTCTCTTCGTTTGCGGTTATGTTATTATATTCAAACAGCCTCAGACGGTTTTCCTGTGTGTTTTGCTCGAAATTTGATAGAAATTAACAGATTTCGTATAAATACCGTAAATGAAATTCCATCTATCTAGAGCAAAGCATTTTTGAACCATCTTTATCAAAGACAAACGGATGGACATTTTCCGAAAATGTGTTGCGAACTCCGCCAAGTCTTAAAAAGTAGAGACTGGTCAAAATTTCGAGTTCGAATTATTTGACGATTACAATACTTTTTCCATACTTCGTTTACGAGAAAGTAAAAAAAAAATAAAGTTGAATTATGCACTAGAAAACTGTACCCGTTTTCACAACACGAATTACCAACTGCTGCTCAAGCAAGGGAAAATTCAAAATAAAAACAAGAACATAATCGGATAAGATTTAAGATACTAATTTATAGCGGATGGCAATTTGCATTAAGTAGAATTAAATGCAGATAATATCCACATAATTTATTATAGGTACTGTTAATTAAGTGCTAAACAGTCAAAACTCGCAAATGTACCATCAAAAGTAAATTTGCAAATCGCTACACTATGAGAAAGCTTGAATAATGTTCTTCTAACTTACGAGAAGAAAAAAAGCATCTGTTTACGCTGTGTACATTAAAACTGTCGAAATTATTGGTTAAAATTTAAAAAAAAAGGAGTCAATTTTTGGCATCGAATCTCCAAATCTTCACGGTTAATTAATAAGTACCTTATATTGATTTGAAGCTTTGAGAATATTCATTATATGTAGATGTGGGTTCAAAAATTCTGAACCAAGAAAATTAAAGTCAGGATTCATAATGAAAATGCCATCTTTACAACAAACAAAAAAAAAATCAATTTAAATATGAATTAAAAACAAATAAAATAAAATCGACACATAAATTTCATTAACATCAAGATTCAAATTCGCGTTTTTATATAATATAGGAACCTAGAGATTGTGAAAATAGTGCGAATCGAGAGAATAAATGCATTTATATTCGATTCTCTGAAAATAATAAGAATTTACGGCACAGCATAAGGAACAGCTCAAAATATTTTATTAACATTTTCATTGCCTCAAACGAATTAGATGCAAGCTTTAAAAATGGAAGAAAGTAAATATAATCGCTCTAGACAATTTATACAAGGAAAAGAAAAGTAAGCTTATCCTACAGATATTTATAATGTAGCATAATCAAGCTTACTTAAAGTTGTTAGTAAGCTTCTAATGACTAATATCTAAATTCAGCATACAGAAAATATTCATTAGTCGTCAGGAATGCGTTAATCATATTTAAAAATAAAATATTGCAACAAAATAAACTTACCGAATTGCTGTAGTTTAAAATAAATTCTCGATGGAAATCATGGATGGATTCAAAATCGCTGAGCGGAATGCTGATGTTAGATTTTTCTTTCTCAACTTTGAAATCAAAGTACGAAATAAAGGGAAAACAGAGTTTCAAGCAACCGCACGAGCGAATGCGCGCGCAAATGAATTATCATATTTGAAGCCATCTTTCTAGAAGGTTCAGGAAAAATGACGCAGGTGCAATAAAAAATGTTAATTCCATTTCCAATGGAAACTGCCCTTTCTCTTTTTTACTATAATTTTAGGTACCAAAAAATATTTTAAATAGTTTCTAAAGTGAATTTTGATTGATTTATTGATTTTAAACTCTTTCTCTCACATGAATTAATTATCTCCAAAGATTTTGCTTATAAATAAAAATATGTTGCTTGAATATTTTTAAAGTTGTTTAATTTTGATTTAGAATGTACCATTTGAAGTTCAGGCATTGTTTAAAAATTTTATTATTATTAGTATTAGAGAAAGGTTTTCCAAAACCATTAAATATTGCGACCCACTATTTAGAAACTGAATCTATAGCGATCTCTTTTATCGACTCTTAAAATTTATTCATAGATTAACAGCTCACATTTCCCCCCCCCCCCAAAAAAAAGATTTTATTTGCTATAAATAAATATTTGTGGAAATAATTATTTAAATTTGAGCCGTGAGCTTAAATGTGAAAATGTTCTGATCATGCGGGAAGAGTTCGGAGAACTTCTTGATGATCTAACCTTAAACAAAACTGCACATTGGAGTAACAGGAGATATGCTAGATGCATCTTGAGAAGATAGCCGCATAAGGCACGTACTTTACATGCGTCGCTTATTTGTGTAATGCGCTACTCCTTTTGAAGCGTTTCTACTATGTAGCTTGATGGTGATATTAAGCACATCCTGTTCTAAACCTAAATCAAATTTTTTTGTAAAATGTGAACAGATAAGTAATTAAGATCTTGTCACAACCCCCTACCCCCTCCCAAGAAAAATTAATTTACGTCTTACCGTTTAGAAACCATTGCTTCAGAACATTGATGAAAAGGCAGTTGAGGTAGGTACAGACGTAGAGAAGTGGTAACACAAAATATTATCACATGGTCTTTTTCTTCCTACTTTTTGTTTACGTTTTCTGACTATGTCTAGCCATTGTTCTAAAAAAAGAATGAATGTATGTTCTCCTTTCCCATTGAAACAACTACATACACATATGTACTTTTTTTCTTTCAATGTTCATATTAATTTCAAGTAGGCTCTTTCGGCTAGCAAAGCCCTTAAATTTTTTTAAGTGAAAAAAAATCAGATGTGTGCTGTAGGCATCATGGGCACACGCATCATGGTTACTATTCCACGACAGTATTCAAAACCCAGAATCGTAAAATTTCCACAAAATAAAATAAGAGGTAGTACAATCACAAACCAGAAATGTCAAAAGGTACGAAAATAAAGTAGTAGAATGGTACAATCGCAACTCACAATTGCAAACTGCTCGAAACTGGTTTTTTTTTTCGTTAAAAAATTCCATTTTAAATAAAGAAATATTTGTTAAACGTTGCGTGCGGCGATCTTCGTGCTCAATGCGGTTCCAGAGCCCGGCATTTTTCAACGCTGTAGAAGCATGCTTGGCAAACAATAGGATGCATATATGCAC
>JAPMOR010034562.1:0-19225 GCA_026543865.1 Argiope aurantia | reverse complement strand
AACAACTTTGATTTCTTCTAAAAATCAAAGAAATGCGTTCTGCATTGCATACCAAACGATAAGTTCTGAAAAATGTTCGAAATCCCCTGACTCATAAACCAGAATTATTATTAGTGAAGGTGATATATTTTTATTAGTTTAAAAGATGAATATAATAATAATTGTTCCATAATAAGGATGTTCTTCACGACTGGTAGACATTATTCCTTATTTTCCAAAAGGCCTTGAACATAAGAAAAAATATATAAAAAAAATTCCAAACCGAAACACATTCAAGGAAAACCCCTTTGTGAGAATACCTGCACCTTTTCTTGACAACTCCCAATAAGTAGAGACAAGTTGGCGTCTCATTTATTTCATGCCTTTTTCTATCTCGATCTAGAGACACGAAAGACGAAATAAAAAAGAAAGGAAAGAATTTTATCCAAGTGTCGTCGCATTCTTTCGGTTGGAATTTAACACCCGGAACTGCAGACGAGGAAAAAGATTTGTCTTCTTCAAAAGACGGTTGTTAACTTCCCCTTTTCGAACTTTCCTGACTTATTTTCCGGGAAGTCCCCCTTTACCTATGATTAGTGGTGGTTGGTAAATGGAAAGGGGGTTCCATTCTGAGTTATTGGGGAAGTTTTTAAATGGAAACCTTCGTTTTAAAAAATTAATTTCCCGAATTTAAACGCAAGATCTGATTTATTTCTATCATTATGCAAAACGGTTTCAAAGCTTTTGTTTAAAGATTTCATAAAGTGTCCAATAAAACAGTACAATAAATTTTTACCCCTCTTCTTTTTACCTGTTTTCCTTTATAAAATTATAGACCTTGGGTAAAACCTCGAATGCCTTGTACGGTTGTACAAAATAACAGTTAAAAAATACAGATATTTGGAGAAAATTTACCATTTTTACTAAATCTGGCGTGAAAATATGTAAATTGAAAACCCATTTTTCTTAACCAAATGAAACCAAAATCTGACACAAAACTACAGTAATAGTCACAAGATAACATGTCAAATATCATTGATTAAATCATTGCGTTTTGAATTGTCTCGTTTACATGCAAGCAAAGTGCAAACCAACAGCCGATCAACAGTTTGCATATTCGGTCAAAACTTTAAAAAAAAAACTATATTTTATTGTTAAGCTTGTGTACCAAATTTTATGTACATATCTCTTCATGTTTTTATCGAATTTCCTTGTACTTGAACAAATGGACAGATTTTCTGTGGATGTATTTTCTTTGAAAAGTTTTATAGAAACCTGAAAATTATACCAATACGAATATCAATATTCATATACTAAATTTCCTTCGTTTATATCAACGTGTTTTTATTTTATTTTGTTCATAGACAGACTGGCATAATGCCAAAAACTTGTTTCAGGTTTGGACTCTTTTAGATTCGTCAGAATCTCGAGTTCATATTTTTTATATAATAATACTTCCATTATGCGAGAAAGTAAAAACAAGAAAAAATATTCTTTAATAAACTCGTGGATTTAATGAGCTAATATTTAATTCTTCTCTTCTCTTTTCTTCTCAAAATCATAAGTCATATCACTGACTCTCCGATCCGCTCGAAGGCACACGGATAAATAATACTGAATGACCGGACCGCCGCCACAGCAGCATTTTGGTTGAGAATTAAGGGCTATCACCAGCCAGGGTACAACCCTTCCCGAAGGAAGTACGCCCCGTCATCGATGGGAGGAGCCAGATCCCCCACCTTTTTGTGTACCCACCAAGGTGGCGAGATCGTACCACCATACCGGAAGCATCTCATCCTCATTTCGAGGTTCCTCCCCCCTGCGGTTACGTCAAATTCATAAATAATACGAGGAAAGTCCAATAATAAAGGTATAAATTCCTATAACACAAAATACGCATATGCAAAATGAGTGAAAATTGCATCTCTCGATACCTGTGAGAACGCAGTAAGTTAAATTTAAGTGTCTTATTTTATTTTATTTTTTGACGCAATTAAAATTCTTAGAAACGAATAATCATGAAGTATTTAAACACAGAATATGTGAAGTTTGAAGTACGTACAATTGTCAAATTTTGCAAAGTGAGGGACTACTTAATACGAAATTAATCGTAGAATGATAATGGGTTGAATTCTTTAAGCAGAAAATAAGTTTACATTTGATGCCAAAAATTTAAAAATGGGCGAAAGCATCTGAAAAATGGTCCAGAAATGAAACTAGCAAGAATGTTCCTCCTCAAACTTTCTCGCATACACTCTAAAATATTTCAAAACAAAGAAAGCCATTTATGGCACTGGTATATAATAGTTATAAAGAATAAACTTTTGACGTGAGTTTAGCATTTCTACTCATTCTATCGTGTTGTAATGTCCTGATCTAGACTGGTCAAATAACGAAGAAGAATTTCCAGACAATTCTTTATTTTACAGCCATATATATGCAAAGAACAACTTGTTCTAATCTTGGTTAAATAAATAGTTATTTACACCTGTAGTAGGAGATACAACAGTCAAAATCGAAGGTTTTTCTTGAAACTCAGTTCTTTATCTCGTCAACACAGCCATTCCAAGGGTAGTTTCTCAGACTCCGAACTCGTGGGCGTAGTCCAACAGTTCCTGCAATACGTTTCTTCTCTCCTCACCAAAAAAATAAAGAAAAAATCTCCCCGCTTTATTTCGGCGACAATCTCCGCCTCTTAATTTATATTGGTCATTTGAGCTCTCCTTCGGCCAATCGGGGTTCAGCCATATGCTCTCTCAGCGGCGCCAGTGCGTCGTGGGAAGGTCCTTTCACAAAGAGAAACATCTAGCATCCAGATGTTTGGACACCCGTTTCTCTTTGAAGATACTATCAATACCTCTGGGACGAGGAATTCCATATGTGGTCTTTCATTGTAGTCGCTAATGAACAGATGCGAGACAACCCAGGAGAAAAGATCCACCATCTGGCTAACTCGAGGAGTTTAGTAAGTAACAGCGACGACATAATGAATCAGTACAACACAATGTCTTATCAGAACTGGGAAACGGGGAATGTTACAGTGCCTTGGAGAGGGTTTTTTTGGCGATTCATCTCTGGAATCCATTAATAGTATTTCAAAATAGAGTTTTTGTTTCAGACGCGTTTATTCAAACACACAGTCATAATTGTAGTCTAAAATCACTCACGAAATTTAATATATTTTAGCTGTTCCATTTTTAATTTAGCGCCTTCCGTGAAAGTATATATCGACAGACAATCAACCTGTTGTTGGATGATTCACAAAATTTGTCGGGTGTCTACAATATAAAAGTTAAATGTGTCACGAATCTTATTTATCTAGCTCTTCTGGTTTTGTATTTATCATGTTAATTCAGATTCGAACAGCCGGACAGATGAACTCCCTCTGAACAGATTTGATTCGAAATTCGATAAAAATCTGCAAATGTTATGTAAGTACTATATATCACCTTTCAACTGTATAGTTCAAAGCATTATTGAATCATCTTTGTTTCAGACAAACAGACATACGGACAATTTCCAAAAACGTGTTTTTCGAACTCCGGAAGTTGTAAAGCGTGGATATTCTTCAAATTCTAGTGTTCGAATTCTTTGATGACTACTATACTTCCTCAGTACTTCATATATGAGGAAGTAATAAGAATGCATATTCGGAAATATTTGTGATGTTAGCAACCTTACTCAACAAATAGAACGTTTTTAAGGGATTGGGCAGATAATATTTGGTGTGTGGGGCGTATACTAAAAAGTTTAAAAAAGATATATCAAACACATTTCCTTAAGAAATGTTTTCAAGTGCGTAGTTGAAATTCCAAGGCAGATAATCATCAAAAATTTAAATACCTTACTCACATTTCATTTAACAGCTCATTCATCCTTTTCATTCTTTGAGACTAATCCTATTTTTTGACGGAACTCTTTAAAAACTTCTTTAATCAAGTTTTACTTCAAGCCGAGAAGTGAAATCGGAAACAACAATATTGCAGAATGCCTCTATTAAAACACAGCACTCTTTAACAAAATCCATGAATAATCCCTTCATTAATTTACCTTAATAGCTATCAACATTTATTTAGAATGAAATGCAGTCAGCCAATCAGATCTAAAACGTGGGATAAATAAACGTGGGAAGTTGCGGTGGTTTAAAACATGGAGATTCGTAAAAATCTTGTGTTCGAATTGTTTGTCGATTACAATATATTATCTATCCTTCATATACAAGAAAGTAGAAAGGCAAACCAAGAATTTCATATTCCGAAGGCAACAACTGAAATGTTGAAAACATCGATTTGCATTTATTTGTACTTTTAATGATACATTTAAATTAATTTAACTTAGCAGGTAAAGAATATATTATGCTGTTTGTGAGGGGGTAATTTTGAGCGAACAGCTTGACAGACGGACTTCTACTGAATACATTTCACTCAAAATTTGATAGAAAATTGTAAATTGGGTGCAATGATCGTATACCAAATTTCAGCTGTCTAGCGCAAAGTGTTTTTGTGTTATTTCTGTCACAGATAGACAGACGATATTTTCCAAATATACATTTCATGAACTCAGGAAGGTCTAAAACGTGGAAATTCGTCAGTATCTCGAGTTCGAATTTTTCGACGATAACTATATTTCCTCTTTACTACTTGTACAAGAAAGTAAAAACTGTATATACGAATGTAAAATATTGAATTTACTTTAACATTCAATAAAACAACTAACTAAACTAATGAAACTAATTAGGTTTTATTTCAAAATAGTTAGTGAATATATTATATATCCAGTGAAATGAAAATTTAAAACAAGCGAATAAATTTCGAGCCAAATGGAGCCTTCTTATCATCATTAAAAATTATTTTTAGAGAGCTTAAATACTAGAAGAAACATTATTTTCAGTTCTAAATACAAGAATTTTCAATGCTTAATAGGGCGTTTCCTTTAAGTTAACATCAAATAAAACGAAAACTAAAATAAATCAAATTACTTACAGAAGTCTGTTAAACGTTAAACGTTTTTTGATTGCAGCTAGTAAAAGAAAAAGAAAGGAATTTCAAGAATGAAAATTGATTAACACAGCTTAAAAATTATATATAAACTTCAAAACGAGCATTACTTAGATGTACTTTTCTCTGTCATAGCCGCTCAGCCATCCGCGATCAAATAAATTCACAACAGCTCGCTCACACATACACACGCTCGAATAAAAGACAGAAAATTGCAGACTGTTTTGAAATATGATGATTTTTATCGTCCTAAGTTTTGACAATTCCGCATCACCTGCCCTGCAAAGCTCGAATTTTTTTCACCATAAATAAAAGATTCTTTCCTTTATTTCCTCCTTTTTTTTATCTTCTTGCAGCTGTCTCGATAAAAAAGACCAAATGAAATTGTAAGCCCAGGAGGTGACTGGTAATCAAAATTGGACTCGAGAGCGGTGAATGGTTTTCGTAAATTGAAAACTTGCGTAAATGCACCACGAAAATTAAATTGCATATGTTTCTCCCGCCAAATGATCAAGCAGACTGCGGATTAGTTGATGCGTCGTCTTTTTTTTTTTTTTTTTTTTTTTTTTTTGCATATTTTGGGGCTTTAAGTGCGTTTTTCTTTGCTCTAGAAGCTTTCTTGTTTGTATCTAAATAAACAGAACTATTTATTGACTTTTTTTGGCGAAGAAAAATTATTCAAACCATGTTTTTCTAAGGAATGACGTTCTTTGTGAATGTTAAATAAGTCTGGTAAGCATTTTAAAATGTATTTTCTTTATTATTTGTTCGCATTTCTGAAATATTTTGTCAAATTCGTTAAGTAATGGTTAGTAATGTGCGTTCAAGATATAAAACCCGTTTTTATAATGTCAATCTTTTCTAAAGTATAATCTTGTTTCACTAAGATGCTACATTTTTGAAAACTTCGAGTAAAACATAATTATTAATTTGAAAGTGAATTTTCAAAAAATAACCCAGGCATTTATACTGAAAAGTTTATCTAGATTTATGAAAAACATTTCTTTCTAAATCCATATGCCCTAACTTCGACAAAAGGGGATATATTTTCTTTCAGATAGCAACTAAAGAATGTATTAAGCCTGAATTAACGAATTATAAATATACTTCGAACGAAATAAAAAAATAAGTATCAAAATTCAAAAAAAAATATTTCATTCTAAATTCATATGCAGTAACTTCTACAAAAGTGCATATATATTCTTTGAGATAGCAATTAAAAATGTATTAAACCTAAACTAACGAATTATAAATACACTTTGAACAAAAAAAAACTATCAAAATTCTAAAACAAAACAAAACAAAAACATTTCTTTCTAAATTCATATGCAATTACTTCGACAAAAGTGCATATATATTCTTTGAGATAGCAATTAAAAATGTATTAAACTAAAGAATTATAAATATACATTGAACAAGAAAAAATAACTATCAAAATTTTAAAAAAGAATATTTGTTTGTGAATTAATATGCAATATTTCCGACTAAAGTAGATATATATTCTTTGGAATAGCAATTAAAAATATATTAAACATGAATTAAAGAATTATAAATATGCTTCGAACGAAATAAAGAAAATAATTATCAAAAGTAAAAAAAAAAAAAAAAAAAAAAAAAATTTCTAAATTCATATGAAATAACTTCTATAAAAGTGCATATATATATTTTGGGATAGCAATTAAAAATATATTAAACCTAAACTACTGAATTATAAATACCCTTTGAACAACAAAAGATAATAATCATCAAAATTCTAAAAAAAACATTTCTTTCTAAATTCATATGCAATAACTCCGACAAAAGCAGATATATTCTTTGGGATAAATATATTAAACCTGAAATAAAGAATTATAAATATACTTTGAACGAAATAAAAAATAACTATCAAAATTCGGAAAAAAACATTTATTTCTAATTCTATATGTAATAACTTCTACAAAAGTGCATATATATTCTTTGGGATAGCAATTGAAAATGTATTAAACTTGAACTAAAGAATTATAAATATATTTTGAACAAAATTAAAAAAATAACTATAAAAATTCTATGCCAGAATACTTACCAATTTTTGGAGAGGGGGCAGTACCTTATTTTAGCATTTATAGCATCATGAAAAAAATTTAAAGCCCAAAAATTTCAAAATAAACCTTTAAGTTCATACTAATGGTGTAGTAGTTACAATACTACTACACTATTTTCAGTATAAAACCTAGCAAATCAAAGCTAAAACATCGGAATAAAAGTCTTACATTATTTCTATAGAAACCTTCACAAGCTTGCATTTTACCTGAATAGTTGTTGTTTAAATTATTAGAAATAGTGACGAATGGTTTTGTACTTTTACATTTAAAAAAAAATCTTACAATTGACTAATTATAAATATTTGCGTGCTCGCACGTGTTTGTGACATGTATTAAATATAAAATAATATAATATCAAAACTGCACAATACATGGCGCTATAAAAAATGGTATTTATTTGTTTATATTGAAAATGGGAACAACGCATATTTATTAGCACCTCTCTGGATAAAAAGATGGCGGATCCTTTTCCCCTTTACATATATATATACAGGGTGTTTATTTAGTCCCGGACCCATTTTGATGTTTAATAACTCATAAAATAATAAAGATAGATTAAAATTAATAACATAAATGGTTAAATGGACTCAGAAAGTTTCATGACCCTTGTCAATGAACTTCCACGTGTGACCCCTTCGTCGCACGGAGAATATCAAGTCGATAGTCAATTTCACGCCAGGTAGCGGCAAGCATGTCGGCATCCACAGAGCCTATTGCGGTTGTAATTCTGGCTTTTAGGTCATCAATGTTCGACACTCTCCTCCTGAAAACGTTGTCTTTTACAAACCCCCAAAGGAAAAACTCTAGCGGCGTTATGTTAGGTGATCTGGGTGGCCAAGGAATTGGACCTCCTTGCCCAATCCATCTTCTTGGAAAATGGTCATTCAAAGAAGTACGAACGTTGGTACCCCAATGAGGTGGCGCACCATCTTGTTGCAAAAAGACATGTGGCTGAAGCTCTTCTAGTTGTGGAAATACGAAGTTTTCCAACATGTCTAAGTATACGACTGATGAGACCATCTTTTCTGTGAAAAAGAAAGGCCCAATGACTCGGTCGTGCATTAGTCCGCACCACACATTAATCTTTGGGGAATCCCTTTGTGCCTCACGATATTCATGGGGGTTTTCAGATCCCCATATGCGCACATTATGGAGATTAACAATGCCAGAAACATGAAAGGATGCCTCATCGGAGAACATTATGCGCTTCAGAAAATCAGCAGCATCTTCTATCTTCCTTAGCATATCTGTTGCAAAGGCCATCCTCCTAGGCCTATCGTTCGGTTCCAAAACTTGAACAATTTGAACTTTGTATGCATGTAGTCTTAATTTTTTCTTAATAACCTTGTACACCGTCGAAATTGGCATATCCAATTCTGTTGCCGCTGATCTCACAGATATTCTAGGATTGTGTAAAAATGTCTCTCTGACACGCTCAACATCAAAATCACTTGTGCAAGGACATCTGGAACGTTTCTTATCTGCGATACTTCCAATTTCTAGAAAATTCTTTTTCCACCGCAAGATGTTGTTTTTGGATCGAGAATCTTTTTGGTAGATTCTTCTGAAATTTCTCTGTGCTTGCACTATCGATTTCGTTTCTATGAACCACCATAAAATCTGTGGTTTCTCTTGTGATGTATGCATTCTCCTTAATATCCGCTTGAATAAAACATCACATACAAAAGTACTACATAGAAGAAACACATCAAAAGTTAACATAACATTGCAATAGTTGCCAAAAACAAAAGAGAGAAAAATGCAATTAATAAGAAGACGATATTTAGAAAAGTACAGATATTTAGACTGGAAAATGAAAATATCTGAAATTAACCACACGCGCACACGATATTTACAAAAGTACAAATATTCAAACCTGAAAAGGAAAATATATGAGTTATTCCATCAATAAATGCCATAATTTTGTTTATATCTTCATTATTTTATGAGTTATTAAACATCAAAATGGGTCCGGTACTAAATAAACACCCTGTATATCATCTCTACTTAGCAAAAAAATGCACTATTCTAAAATTGTTCTACCAGATTCAGCAGAATTCTGTTGCAACTGTAAAGGAATTCCATCGTATGAAGCGGATACTAATAATCGAAAGTCTCCCTAAACTTTACGCAAGATGATAAAGAAATTTGAAACAATTGGGAAGCATTGCGTGCTTCCAGATCGAAGATGATAGCAAATTCCATTTTCTTGCGCGAAAATATGGTTGACGCCAGTCGTCAGTCTCCTCATGATAACGTGAGTGTGATGGTTGATTCCATTGCATGTTAAAAGCTGCATTCTATTTTACAAAAAATCTTACGACAAATTTTACATTTGTATGCCAACAAAATCGTTTGAGAGTACAACAGAACTGGGAGTAAGTATTTCGTAAACCTTTTCCACTTCATTTCCTTGCTGGAATAATGACTGGCATTACTTTTCATCAAATATTATGTATAATGACGAAGCATATTTTTGCATGAATGGGTAAGACATCACCCATAACTGTTGGATTTGTCCAGCGGAAAACTCCTACGCTATTGAAGAATAAACCTTGCATCCTGAAAAAATGACAATATGGTGTAGTTTTACAGTTACCTTTATCATTGGACCGTAATTTTTTTAATACAAACCTGCTTCCGTCACATTGCAACGATACCGGGATAGGGATTTGTAATCATAAGCTAAAACAATGTGGAGGTTTTTTGAACATCATTTTTATGCAGAATGGCTCGCCTCCTCACTTTATTGTCACATAATTGCTAAGACAGCCTTTCCCAGATACATGGGTGATCGTCATTTTTCAATATCTTCTCTTCTTCATTAACCAGATATAGCACCCTGGGACTTTTGGTTGAGGGATATCTTAAAGACGATATCTACCATTAAAGGCCCAGCATCTTTACAAGATCTGATGGATAGAATTTGGCGCCATGATATTCTGGCAGACTCCATCCGATTAGCCATGGAAAACACGTTTCTGCGATTAAAGATTATCATTGAACATGAAAATAGAAAACATTGAGCAACTTAATGTTATTCTTTAATATTATTTAGCCTTCATAAATCATATTAAATGCCTTCATGTGTATTACAGCGCAATCTATAGGCTTATTTATAAATTATAATTGCCAACCTATTCACCGATTAAATATTAAGCGAATTATCTAAATTATCTATAATTTAAATTTATCTCATTTGAATATAGAGAAATGTATTTTAGAGCCATTTGAAATAGAGACTTACTTGCTAATCCTATGCTTTAGAGAGTGGTAATGTGTACCATGGAGCAATTTCTTTGTAATTTTAATTAATTAAAAATTAGTGGATTATTTTAACACATTTCTGCGATAACTTCATAAAATATAAGAGTGTAGAAATAAAATTTACATTATCTTAAAATTTAAACAAAATTTGCTTTTTCATTATACAATGTTTTTTATCATATATTATTTTCTAACAAAATTTCTAAAAAAAAATTATTTATTTTACAATAATATATTTAATCTCTATATATTGTAACAGTATATCTCAAAATAGTAATACATTTTATTAAAAATCAAATAATTTTCATTTTTGATATTAATTTATCTTGCAATGTTTTATCAAGGATTTTTCCCCTTGTTGATTATGAGTCGGCGTATTCTTTCATTTTTAATAAATCTCAATCCAAGGCAAATTTTTTTAGGGAATTTTATTGCACATAATTACTTTAGAATCAAGGAATGTTAAAATATTTTTAAAATTGCAACCAATTTTTAGACATTTTTGCTTTGTGACAAAATTTAATGTATAAAGATATAGACAGAAAATCAGAGAAATGCATAGTACAATAAGCAGAATGATGTAAGACATTTAAAATGGTGTGAGTGACTATCAAAACTTGGAATTTAAAAATATTTTACAGAAAAATATTAAGACAGAAGTTCACTGAATATTTAATTACATTTTATAGAACAATTAATCGCAGCCAATTGAATGTCCATGAAACTGAAAGAATCAACTGAATGAAAGGCGATAAGTCTACATATAAAATAGAATTCATAAACAATGAAAAATAAATATTTCATAACAACAGCATAAAAATACGTTGAAAGGCAAGTATGCCAAACAAAAATATCGCTCCGATCTTTGAGCCTAATATAAAACAACAACATGCCAGCAGTAAAAACTGGAATTACATCTGCCGCTTGTTTTGCTGAAGAGAGAGTTAAATACAAGCAATTGAACCGATGGCGCCAAATAGTAGTGAGTAAATTGGCGAAATGTTTTATCGGTCGCCAATTTCCGTATTCAACAAATCATTTTATTGGTATTTCTGTGTGATATATTTTTGTGACTGTGGAGACAATGAATTTTTATGACATTTCTCCATATATTGAATAGCAGGTCACTGTTTGTTTTATAATACAGGAAAAATGTTTAGAATCAGCTATTAATTTGGGAATGTGCTTATAAAATTCAACTATGAAGGGAAATCCTTAATATAAATAGATTTTACTCCATTTATAACTTAATAATATTGATAATTTATAGATTAGTTCCATAATAATAGTTTGCAAAAGAAGATATATTTAGCTTAAATTTTATAATCAAAATCATTTATTAACAAAAAACAAGATTAAATTAGAGAAAAGAATATTATTCGTAATTTTCTTTTTGAACATTCGGATAGTTTCTGAAATTTTTAATGATTTTGTTACTACATTTTAATTTCGAACTAAGATCCACTGACTGCAAAGTTTTGTCTTATTATTCTTTTCTGTAAAAAATTATTTGATGGTTCTTTAAATTTATTTAAAATATTTTTTTTCTTTTTTCCAAATTCAAAATAAGATAGATTTGATAACTTCAATGGTGCGATATGCTTATCTTATAATGCATCTTCTTCTTATAAGAAAGTGTATAATTTTTTTTTTCAAATTTTTTTCAGCAAACTTTGCATTTACCTCCATAGTTTTTTTTTCAAAGAATCTGAATAAGAATAAAATTTCATCATGCTAATTATTTTCGGAAGAATGTTTCTAAATTCTTGATATGGTCATTCTGCTTCACTTAACTCACTTAGCAGTTAATGCAACTGATCTTTTCCCCACATTTTCGTTTCTCTTTTGGTGCTGCGAGACTTGGACAATCGCACTCAATTGTAGCTTGAATTTTTTTTTCTTTTATCTTACTCTTACAATGTGTTGATAATCAAATGAAATTAAACATTTAATTTCGATAAACTGATGAAATTATAGCCAAGAGGAGTATCCGCTGAACTTTCTCGCATGCTCTCTAATAAAAGGGAATTTATATTTCAGACGTATTTGAAACAAAAATTTGACACAGAAATATAATTGCATTAAAAAATCGCATACCAAATTTCATATGTTTAAGTCATCGCGTTTCTTCAATTATGCATTTACATCCTTTTGAAAGTACAGATGCTCATTCTTTTGAAAGTACAGAAACATTTGACAGTTATCTACACTATAGATGATAAATCTGTGTACCGAATCTTATCTGTCTAGCTCTCTTTGTTTTGTAGTTATCATATTAACTTATATTCGAACAGCCGGACAGACAAATTTTCTCTGAACAGACTTTGCCAAAAATTTAATAGATATTTGCAGTCATGACCATATACCAAATTTCATCAACAGACAGACATAAAGACAGACAAATGAATATTTTCCAAAAATGTGCTTTCCGAACTCGGGGACTTTCGCCACAATTTCGAAAGCAGATTTTTGACGATTGCAATACATTCCCTTTGCTTCGCATACGAGAAAGTAAAAACCAAAATTGTAATTCGTAATAATTAGGTTAAGTTTAAAAATTGAATGATATTTCAAAACAAATGATAGATCTTTTGTAGAACATTCATTTTGATTGAAAGATTAGAAATTTTGCACTCCAATATAATTCACAGGTACAATCGTGTGCTTTCATACCAACTTGATATTATAATTATGAAGTAGAGGGACTATAAAGTATTTTATGAGTTTTTCAGAATAATTGAATATTATTAATATATCATTTCGTGTTTATAAACAACTACAACTTGTTATTATAACTTTTGAAGATACAGGGTGTTTAAGAAATAAAAGGAGTTGTTCGGAGACCTGTAGCGTGTTATGTACTGGACGAAATTTAACAAAATTTGCTACCATACTCACTGAAGTATGAGGTTTCGATCTGTCAAAAAAATTAGCACACAGAAACGCCGATAGGGAGAATTCTTGCCTGCAATTGAAAACTTCATTATGTAATTTGCATATGCTGTTGCTTTGTGACACGATATCCAGAATAAAAGGAAGATTGCGGGAATTCAAGTCATTCTGCAAGAATTCGCCCGTAGATGGCGTTGTTATTACTTGAACGTGCCTTATTAGTCAAGCTGTTTTATCAGCGGAATGAAAATGCCATTACTGTTCTTCGTGAATATCGATGGTTAAAACAGTTACGTAGAGAACCGATGATCATAACTAATTTACGAAGAATGATTGAAAGGTTTGAAACAGCAGGAATTCGTGGTGCGCAATCAGGCCGAGGACGATTTCTGTTTGTGGGGCTACTTGAAAGACGTTGTGTATCAATGACATGTTCCTGACATTCCTACTTTAAAAGCTCAAATAGCGTTACATGTCAGATGAATAAATGCCGATATGCTGCGAGCCACCGTCGAAAATGTCATTCAATTATTGGAACATCAGGCTGATGGTCACCTTGAGCCAAAATTTGTAAGTTGCTATAATAAACGTTTTTCATTGGTATTTGGCTTGTTGTTATTTACTGTTTCCACTGGCAGTTATGTATTCTTTTTCCACACATTTTTGGCTTGCAGCGCCAAGATTTCCCCTATCTGCGTTTTTTGGTACTTTTTTTTTGATAAATCGAAACCGCATACTTTAATGTGTATGGTGGCCAAATTTTGTTATATTTCGTCCAGTACATAACACATTACAATGCTTCGAACAGCTGCTGTTATTTCTTGATCACCCTATATTTTTAAAATACATAAATATTTTAGGGGCTTAAATTTCTGATGTATTTTTTAGTAATTAATAACTAATTATATTTAGATTGAGATGTTTTTAAGATTGAATACATTTAATGTTTGAATTTATAATTAGTTTTTAATATTTTTGAAAAAAAATATATTTAACTTTCAAATTTTTAATATGTAATGAAATTTTTAGTATGTGTTGGCACTCTAGACTTCACTACTCCTTAATTTTTAGAATATATTTTAATGTTTTTAGATTCGGCCGTATATACTTATTAAATATAATATATATTATAATGTTCTAATTATTCACTGTTGTAGCTTTTATTTTTTCTATGTGTGTTGTCCATTTAATAACGCACTGTATGAAATTTTTTTGCTACGCGAATTTTTAATATATAAATTAATACATAATGAGTTACAATAAATTATATACATCAGAAACCAAAAAAAAAAATTTTTTTTAATGGGAATAAGAAATAAAACAATGATATTATTAAATACACTCGTTAAAGAAATATTTCAAATAAGCCAATTTCTTTTCTTTTTTTTATTGAGATTCAAATTATGAAATTTGTAGATTTCAAGTGTTATTACTTCTTATACTTTCTAGTGAAAAAACTTAAGGCCACCGAAATTTTGTTCATGATAAAATTATCAATACGACTGTTTATGTCCAAGAAAAAAAATATCATTTATTTATTGTCGTGCTGTAATTTTTTTTATATATTTTTAATCCAAAGAGTTTCTTTTCACTAATTGGCAACATTCAGCAACATGAGCGTATCAAAAATAAATCGTTTGGTATTCTGTATTATTCATTAAAATTATATTTACTTCATTTTCGTTTTTTTATTTCATACTTAGACTTAAATAAATTGTTATTATTATTATTTATAATATTATTGTTTCCGCGTATCAAGAGGGTTTCTTTATATTCGCTGACAATGACTAAAATAATAAACCAAAGAATCCAATTTACTCATTTGATCTGTAAAGAATTAATTTTTAGATATATAGATATATAGCAAATATAAAATATCGTACATTTTGCCTTAAATAAATATAAGTCATAGTTAGTTCGCTTAGTCGTATGGCGCCAATTAATATTATTGGATTAGATGCATAGTTTGGAAAATCTTTTGTTTACTTTGCGTCTGTCTTGCTTTATATTGATGGGGAAAACATATTTCTTGTCTTATGGTTTGACAGCTGTCTCTAAAGATAAAAGAAGAGATGTGTGTGGTTTTTTTTTATTATTATTAAAATCTTTAGAGAACTTTCGAATGTACTTAAGAAATCAAATATTTTAATTTTAATTTTCATGAATTATTTATAGAATGGATTTAATGAAACAAAGTATAATTACAATTTATGAAATCACTAAAATTCTTAATTACAAACACTTTTACAAAATTCATAATACATAAATTATTTAAGCTTTTAATTTTTAATTTGTTTCATAAAGCATGAAATAAAGATTAATGATTTTTAGGAGAAGCATGTTTAATATAATTTTTTAAAGAAAAATCTTGACTTAAAATATTATGAGAATTAAATCATATAGTTATTTCATAATTGTTAAACATTTAAAAATAAAATAAAATTATAATTCTTATAGACGATAAGAAAATTATTTCCAAATTTATGGCTTTTCTTTTCCAAAATCTATTTAAAGGAAAAAATCTTAAAAATTCTTTGTTTCAGGCTGAATATTAAAATAACCTTATCGAATCATAGAGGAAAGACATAAGTAGTTTAATATTATGGAATTTGGAAAATGATTATAAAAAATCTATTATTTACTCTATTAAAGAAGACTTCCATCGCAGATATAGTTGTTTTTTGTAAAATGATCTCTTGCTTTCAAAGTCGATTTACATACAAAAGATCCAAATCTAAAAATAAAATAAAACACCAGATACAATTTACTGAATTTCCTTCAAGAATCGTTTTTTTTCCTCTCCTCAGCAAACAAGAGTAACTGCAACTGTAGCCCTCGCGCCTTAGACAAATACAAAGTCCGTCGTTAGTCCTGTTGATCACATGACATCCGACAAATGCTGGTGTCAATTAGTGTTATCGGATTAGATCCGTTTTCCGAAAGAACTTTTCGTTTACCTTTCCTTCTGTCTTGGTAATCACTGAAGGAAAAGACATATTTCGCGTTTTCTGCCTCGAGAACTTTCGCGTAAAGAAAGAGAGGTGTTTTTCATTGAAAACTTTTATAAAGTTCTGAGTTTACTTAAGGTATAAGATTTATTTTTCAGTCTGTTTAGAAACTGAATTATATGGAAAGAAATCAGGTAACAAGGATTATTGAATGAATTTATCGAAATTTTTAAATCATTTTATGGGGAGAATTTACTCATTTAAAGTTTTTGGTGAATTTTAAAAACATATTTTATATCTGATGTGGAAATGTATTAAATTTTTAAACTCTTTTATTAAATTTGATTTGTTTCATATTAGAAAAGATTCTATAGCCAGAGATATGCTAATTTGTGCAATTGCACATTCTCGATAACAATATCATATTTCAAAATTCATTTCGTGAATCCTTTTTGATGAATTTTAAATAAATACGTTAAGCCGGTTACTTTAGATAAGAAATTATATTAGATTTTTAAACTATTTTATTCAATTTCATTTGTTTCTTACTAGCGAAGAGGTAACTCCATAATCTATTTCCACTCACTTCCTGACGTGCAGAGGATTAAAAATTTCTGCAGTTGCACATTCTCGATGACAATACCCTATTTCAATATTCATTTGGCGAATTCGGTTGTGGTGAATTTTAAGCACATATTCTAAACAGGTTATATTTGATATTTAAATGAATTAGACTTTTAAACTATTTTTTTCAATTTGATTTCTTTCTTATTAGCAAAGGTGAAATCTTATAATCGATTTCCACTCATTTATTAGGTACAGATGGCTGCAAATTTTGTAATTGTATATTGTCGATGACTATATTCTATTTCAATATTCACAGAGTTAAATTAGCCTTTAAACTTTAATGGAATTAAATTTAGATTCCCCATTTCCAGAATTGCGTTATTGTTAAAAATTATACTTTAAGATTAAAAATTCGAAAATATTTAAAACTAGCCGCCTTTGGCCACCAGCCGGTTCGCCAATATTACCGGTAGCTACAATTTTCAATTAAATATTTTAAGTAACTGGTGTCTTAATAGATTCTCAAACAAAACATTTTTAAGCTTCAAATTTTGATAGTCATACCAAACTTATACTGTTGTTTAGATCGTTTCGTTCAATTTACTATATATATTTTACTAATTTGTTGTCATTTCCGGTAAAACTTCAACTTTAATTTAAAGTGGAAATGATGAAATTCCAATTAATATAAAGATATTTTTAATAAAACCAAGCGTTTTATTTTATTTAACATCTTTATTGTTATTTATTTATTATTATTATTATTGAATATGAGTATTGCAAACAGAATCTCTCATTATTTAAGTTTTATGTGAACTACAAAATATTTTTCATAATTTATGTAATATCTCAAAGAATAATTCAACAAAAACTTTTCAGATTCAGCGTAAAATTCAGTTTTTACTTTTGCTTTCAAAAGGATTGAAATGAAATCAATAATAATATTTTGTTCCGGCCTATAAATATATTTCAAAAATTATGAAATCTAAATTTAATGCAGTAAGGTATCATTCTGAGAAATATTCTGGACACACCAAATTTCAAATAAATGAATGAAATGTTTCTATTTTTCATGATCAACTAAAACTTATTTATGAAGTTTTGAATGTAAAAAATTTAGAAAAACTCAACATTTTCATAATCTTAGGCCAATTAATCTTGAGAAACCTGCGCGCTAATTGGAGTATTTTCTTTGAAGCGATCGATGAAAAATCTAAAATTATCCTTTTTTTTTATTGAATATTGATATTCAAATTTTCAGTTTAAGTGATTAATTTAGTTGATTGGAAATTAACTCTTTTTCTTTAAAATATTAGTTTTTCAAGAACATTTTGTTATTCGTGATTTCCACAGCAGAAGCTTTATGTAAAATCAAAAATTCGTTATTTATTAGAGCATTTATTTAATCAAGTTACATAAAATATAATCATTTTCCATTTAGACCATTTTAGCATATCAGTGTCTTACTAAAGGTTTACAAATTAGCTGTGTGGCCCTGATTTGAATGGATATTCTGTTCATATTAAGCAAAACTTACCTCAAAATAAAACTGATTTATTGGATTAATAATATAGAGAGTGTAAAAGATCACAAAATCATTTTTCTTGAATTTAGTTTTTAGAAAAAACAATATTTCATATTTGTTTCATTTCCTACAGACACGGGCTGAAAATTATATTTTTGAGATTTCATTTCCAAAAAGATTTAATTTATTTTTAATAGGAGCTTTAATCAATGTGATGGGAACACTTTCTAAAAAAGCTAATTTTTTCCCATGAATGCGAAACGTGCTCATGCAGCTTAAATTTTATTTTTATTTTTTTCGAAAAAAATTGTTGAAAAATATAGTTAAAATATTTATTTAAAAATTCATTAAAAATAGAAATTTATTTTTAAGGTTAAAACATTGGTATCGTTTAAAAGATACATTTCTGATCTTTAACTTGATGTAAAAAACTGTTTTGTGCGGTAATATTTTCGGAAGTTATTGCAGAAAAACAACAAAATTTCGCTTAATTTTTAAATAAATAAAATTCTAATTAAAGAATCGAAAAATTAATCCCCAGGTGCACATTCACGACCCCCCAGGTATACACGTGCCAAATGTGGTAGCTGTAGGTCAAACTGTCTGGCCTGTAGAGAGCCAACAAACACACACACGCACACATTGAGCTTTATTATAAGTATATAGATAAGATCCCTACACTATCCTTCTTCCTGCACTTTTCTTTTTGTATATATATATATATATATATATACACAAATTACGCTCATAAAAATAAATAACATTTATTTTATCAGATTTTTTTGGTAAGATAAAAATATATAAACAAAACTCCTCTCTCCCTCCGGGGATGGGCTCCAGTTTGAGCGACACAGAGTGAATAGAAAAAAAAGATATGTTTTTTTTTAATGTTGAAGATTAATTAAGGAAATGAAACTTCGCTAATTCTGTTTATATTTCTCTTTGCAAACAAAAACAATTATTTATCTA
>JAPMOR010034538.1:0-16855 GCA_026543865.1 Argiope aurantia | reverse complement strand
TCTCATTTAATTTAATTTATTAATTAAAGCTCTCAAACATTGTTGAAATCTGTATAAACAATATCGCATTACAATTATCTAACTATGTCGGAATCTAAATTAGTCATAAAATTAACAGTTTTGTTGTTAAAAAAATTTGAGTAACTAAAAACTCCCTTCGTCATGAAGGTAAAAAAAATTAGTGGAAATTTAACTTGATATGACAATTTGAACTTAATTTTCAGATATTTTTAATCGAACTTTTATTCCTTATTTCTTTAATTAATTTTCTTAATAATTATACTCCTTGAAGTGTAACATAATTTTTAATTCTAAATGATGAAATGCCAATCAGTTATATCAGTTGTATTAAATTGATTCCATTTATGTTGGCTTTGTGATTTATTTTATTTATTTATTCTTTAATAGACTTCAGTGTTTCTTCTTTTTTTCTTTGTTTTTTCGCTTTTTACTTTCTCTTATAGAAGTATAGAGGAAATATTGCAATCATTAAAAAATTGAAATCAAGATTTTGGCTAATTTCTACGTTTCAGACTTCTCTTAGTTCGAAAAACATATTTTTAACATTGCATCTGCCTCTCCGTCTGTCTCTCTCGGTGATATAGATTAACTCGAAAACTCTTTGAAGTAGACCACTGTAATTTGTTACATGGAATTAGGACCAAGATTGTATATTTCTAATAAATTTTGAATGATGTTCATTAGAAGGGAGTCTTTCTGTCTTGATATTTATGTCCAGTTTTGGTGCCAATCGAATGACAAGAAGGCTCCCAAATTACATATTCCCGGGATAGATTCACTCCAAAGTTGTATATTTCGTAATTATTGCTCACCAAGTTGCAAGTTATTCACCGATTCTCGGAGTTCTTGAACTCAAGGTTCTTAAATTCTGGACATAACAGGTGAATAGTGTAATGGCATGGCAATCAGATTACTTAGTAACTGGTTGTGAGGTATTCACAACTTTAATTAAGATCGAAAATTTTATGTAGGGGAGGAGTAATAATACCTTTATTGGAGGGTATATGAGAAAATTCCAGAACTGACAAGTTTAGATGGTTTTTAACGACAAAAAAAATCTTGCCTTTTCTTGAGAAAAAAAATTAGAATTTAACTAAATATAATAATTTAAATATAATTTTATGTTCTTTTTTACTTTATTATTACTTTAATTTTAATTCAAGTTTTATTTTAAAAAATTAGAAATGGCGATTATTTGTATAATATTAGTGTAGTTAAAATAGTATCCATTCATTTAGGTTCTGTGATTTCCACGTGAATGGTCATTTTTGATAACAGTTACCTACCTGTTTGAATACGTTTTAATTTCCCATGAACTCGTTAGCGCATGTCTGAAGAAAAATATAAGATTCTGTGTATTAATTAATCTTTAGCTTGGCCTCTCTTCTGCGTCATACACCATGTTGCACTTCTAGCAGTGAAATTCAACTCTTCCGCCGCTTTGCAACTAAATGACTAAGCCGGAAATACCAATTTTCTCTTGGATAAGCATGATGTCGATAATCAACACGTGACTTTGTTTCCTTTTTTGTTGTTGTTGTTGCTGTTGTGTCTATTTTGGGTAGCAGAATTTCATTGTGTATTAACAATGACAATGAAAGTTCCGCTCTGTGCGTCTTAAAATACGCAGACAAAATAAAATACTTCACTGTTTTGACATATAATGGCTTCATTATTTTGACTGACTTCCATTTTTACTTTCTCGGATTACTTTTACAATGATAAAGTATTGTAATCATTAATATTGTATTCGTTTGTAGTTGTTCAAATTCGAGAATTTGAAGAATCTTCATGTTTCAAACCTCTAAAAAAAACACATTTTTGGAATGTTTTTGCGATTGTCTGTGAAAAAAATAACTCAAGAACGCTTTGAGCTACACAGATGAAATTCGGTATGTGGTCTTTTCATCAAATTTATAGATTTCTAACAAAATTTTGATTGAAATCCTCGAACGGGAAGCTTATTTGTCCCGTAAGTTTGTGTAAGTATATATCATAATAAAACAGAAAGAGCTAATGAGCAGAAAATACATAAAACAGAAAGAGCTAAATGAATGAACAGAAAATACATAAAACAGAAAGAGCTAAATGAATGAACAGAAAATACATAAAACAAAAAGAGCTAAATGAACAAAAATGTTATTTAGTTTTGGTATCTAAAATGTAGACTCGTTAACAATTTGAAAATAAATCCGTGTAAGCGTTGGATGTCTATCTGACGGTCTGTATATTCGCATGCATATATAGTGAGTACAAAGCGTATAAGTTCTATATAAAATGATAATTTTAAAATCACAATGATTTAGAAAATTAAGACTTTGAAATATGACCTTGTGTTTATAATTGCAGTTCAGCGTCCAGTTTAGGCTCAGTCGGTCAGAAAAAATGCCTCTAAAATGCATACGCGGTTTTCCTCACTGTATTATTGAAGCGCAAAATGTTTATGTGCTTTACTTTCAAAATAAAAATCGGAGTATTCGTGACGTTCAGGAACTTGTTTATGGTTCACATTTTCAATTCCGGGTGGGGGGGGGGACATAAAATGAGCACTAGCAACTTCATTCGGTGTTATGGGAGAAGATTTTAAGAAGATCATTCCTGCATATTTATGAATTTTTAAATAATTTTTTTGAATATTTTTTATTAATTTTTCGCGGCTACTTTTAAATGCTTACAAAATGCTTATCATGCTTTTCATTGCAGGTTATGCATTAAAGTACCATAATCAAAAATAAAGACTTGATCTCAAGATCCTTAATTGTGTAATCATGGAAGATACTTCAAGTGCTTCTTCCGATAGTGACAATGCCTTGCTGTCACCCAACAGCCATCCGCGAGTTGGGTGCACCGTGGGCACCCAAACGCCTGAGATGCCCAGACACGAGATCAATCTTAATCGCCCAGCTGAGGCCAATGCCGCAGTCCAGAACCTCAACTCTTCCATCGTCGTCTACAAACTAGATACCCAAAAGCCTATGTCTGAACTTGAACAAGATGCAAAGACTTTGGCCATTCCAGATGTTGTAGTAGAATACATCAAAGATTCTTGCTCTAGACAGGAGGATGGACTTGGTGCCACAAACCCAGCCTTTGAACCTCAGGAATTGATAGTTGTCAGAACGCCATCTTCTATTAGCTTAAGGGACGATGTCACTAGATGTGAAAATGGAATGGCTTTGTCGGCCATGTCTGGGCGTGGAACTGGAGCAGACGGCAAAGACCAAATCGATATGTCCTCAGTAATGCTCAATGTATTAGATCCGTCCCTGCGAGCGTCCCAGACGTCTCTTAGATGTCCATCCCCAACTTTTGGCTACAGACCTTTGGAGAGCGAGACATCGGCTGTCTACACTATCATATCGCCCGTGAAGTATATTGCAAATGAGAAAGAATTGGAGATGAGGTTGATGGCGCAGTTGCAGGCTCAGATGGAAAAGGAAAAGGCGACGTAAGTTAAAATTTCGGAAATTATAAATTGTAAAATAATAAGATATGATTTTCTTCACCACATAATCAATCTTTTAATTATTCTATCGCGGTGTTATAAATCTTTTCCTACTTTTATTGATTTGATTTTATAGAAACTGGATTTCTTTACACTCTTTCAAAAATTTAGAAGTATCACTTTTAGTTAAACTGCCATTCATTTTCTTTTAAATTTGATTATAATTAGCGCCTTGTCCATGCAACAGTAAAACATTATTTTATTTTTTGTTATTAATCAGTACACTCAATTGATTGCAATCATAATCACAATTGATCATTATGATTGCAATCACAAAAACACATAAAAAAACAAACGTTCTTCTACTAATGAATTCTGTTAATAACAAGGGGCCGCGGTGGCCTGGTGGTAAGGTCTCGGCTTCGGAACCGGAGGGTTTCAAGTTCATGACCCGATTCCACCGAAGAACCGTCGTGTAAGGGGGTCAGTTGCACGTTAAATCCGTCATGACCAAACGTCCTCCCGCTGGTGTGGTGTGGCGTGGAGAGGGGGGTGCCAGCTCAGGTGTCGTCCTCGTCATCTGACCGTGGTTCAAAATTACGAGGTCCGTCCCAAAATAGCCCTAGTGTTGCTTCAAAACGGGACGTTAATATAACCAAACCAAAATCTATTAATAACAATACACCATCTTATTGGCTATTTAAACAATCACGCTCATTGATATTCAAATGAAGAAAAGCTATCCTTTATCAAATGAAGCAAAATATAGGTTTCTTTCTTCTGGTTGTTTCTTTAAAACTTTAAAAGAATCATCTTTAAAATGGTGTATAAGCTTTATGATAATACCACAAATACTATTGCTGTTGAGAATCATTAAATCCCAAAAAAACACTCTTTCCTAAGATTTTTCACACTTTTTGCTGCTACTTCATATTACATATTTAGGCTTCCGGATTCATGGCATAGGGGTAGCGAATCTTCCCCGTGATCTGGGTGTCCTGGGTTCGAGCCCCGGTTCGGGCATAAAAAAACATAAATGGTTGTTCTTCGTCTGTTCTATTTGTGAGATGTGTGAATGTGTTCCCCTGTAAAAAATGGTTATACAAGCGAATGTGGTGCGTGAGCAGCTAAGACGTACTCCTGGCCCTAGTTGACGCTACTAAAACAAGAGACGCTCGCTTGGTTTAAAATTGCTGACTTCGTGAGCGAGCTTGTCCATGGCAAGTGTCATTATAAACAACAACAAAACGTTCTTTGTCTAATCGATCTTATAGCAATTAGACCTGTGCCTTGGTCAGAATTTCGAATAACGTCTGTCTTCGAGGCCTTATGTATCCATAGCTGTGTATTGTATATGTTATTCTTCGGATGCTCATTGTCTTCAAAATTGTGTTAAATTAAAACGTTTTTATGATACAAAGTTGTTTCACGGAAATAAATTATGATTCTTTCTTATAAATAAGAGAAAAAATCAAATGAATATCGTTGCGATCGAGTAAACCTAAATTTGGCGAAAAGGTGCAGAACTCTATAAATCGGAATATCACATTGTATACTATATCTTTAATAATAATAAACAGGAATATGAGCTATGCGTGTATTGACGCTCTATAAGTCAAACTATTTTAATTAGAGCTACTACTCTTGATATAAATATACTCTGAGGGGTGGAATGTAAACTTCAGAACCCTTTTTTTTTTCGAAATGTTAGTTATAATTTCAGTTAATTAAAAAAATAATGGTGATTTTGGTATTTTTATGATATACTCCAAAAATATTATTTTATCAAAAATTATACCTTTTTGAAATTTACAAAAATTGTCTTTCTAGTGCCATGTAATTTTTTTTTCTGAATTTTGATAGTTAAAAAAAATTACATATTTTTCCAACAATAAATTTTAGTGTTGCAATGAAATTATGTCCGCCTTCATTGCATCATCAGATTTATTTTATCACGGGATTCATTGTTGAAAATTTAAGGAAGATTCTTTTTAGTATTTGCGAAATTTCTAACAGGAATTAGTAAAGTAAATAGGAGTGTTGCGCCGCGAAACAGGACATACTGGTAGAAGATAAATATCGTATATTACATTTATATTTGTACAATGATAACATAGGGCTTGACAACATTAGGAATACTCATGTGAACAATAATTTGAACATAAAGCAATTGAAATAACACTGCTCTAATATCTGTCATAGTTTGATATTTTAAAACATTTTTTTCTGAGGGAATATCAACATCAAAATTACACGTATGAAATTTACTGGAAATTAAACATTATTTGTCACCAACGAATTAGCTAGTCATCAAAGGCGGCTAGTATAATATAAAGATCTATGCTACGAAAGCCTCAAATAGTAAATGAAAAATATGGTTTAATGGAGCCGACCACGCTAACATGATACATATCTTGCATGCTACGCCAGTTAAATTTTGGATTCTCTTGCACACCTTTGGTTAGGAAATGTGGTTAAGCTACTGAACAATGTTAAATATCGCTAAATTGGATGTTAACTGACCTGCGCATTGTGTTTGATAAGCGACTGTGATATCACATCAAATGGCACTATTCCTTGACAAGTATTTATAATGCCCTGAATTACCAGGGGGAGTGGTTTACCTAAAACTTCCTCAAACTCTTTATAGAAAACTCTCAGAGACCCTTTGCATGGTATCTACATTAATTAGGAAGTACTAACCTTTGCCTGAATTTCGCATTTTTAATAAATCTATTGCATAATCCTTGGCGAGTGTTTTCGCGATTAATCCTGATATGCAATTTATAGTATCCAAAATTGGAATTTGTGTTTTTTAACCAGTTGATTGAAAGGAAAATTTGACAAAGAACTATACTTGTAGTCACAAAATCATATACCAAATTTGGCATATTTATGTCTTTGTGTTTTTAATTTATAATGTTCGCATGTTTCTGAAAGTACAGATCGACAGACGGTCATTCCTTTGTTAGATTTGGCTCAAAACTTGATAAGTGTCTACGATGTTGATGTTAAATCAGTATACCGAATTATATCCATCTAGCTCTCTTCGTTTTGTAATTATCGTGTTAACTTATATTCAAACAACCAGATAGACAGACGTCCTCTGAACGGATTTGCTGAGAATTTGATAGAAACATGCAAATTTTATATAAAAGACAAAATTTAAGTCGTTTGTCACAAATTTTTTTAAGTTATTTTTTTTCATAGACAAACAGACGTAGTGCCAATAATATGTTTTTCGGATTCAAGGAAATTTGAAATGTAGAGATTCATCATAATCATAGTTGGAATTTTTTTGGCAGTACTTTCTGTAAACTTCGCATACGAAAAAGTAATAAAATGAAGTGGAATGCAGATGTCAGTAAGTAAATTTAACAACTAAACTAAGGGTCACCAAACGCAGAAAAGTTCTAACAGTACTATTTAATATGCCTTGCAAAAGAAAAACTCGGATTTTTAGAAAACTTTTTAAAGTATTCAGCAACTTTCTGAAAGATTGAATCATGAAATAGAAAATGTAGGCAGCTGTCTAGAAGCCCTGCAGCATTTGGGGACACTCGAGGTTTCTTTTTTAGCATTCTTATTTAGGATAATCTCATTTAGTATCTCCTGTTGTCTACATTTGACTATAAGGTCCTATACTTAAACCTATTCATATTATGGCGTGTAAATTTCAGAAAGTTATTTTTAGGATTTCTTTTCATGTTTTACAGATCAGATGTTCATTTCCTTACAGATCATAAATTGTTTTTTCCAATCGATTGATAAAATCTTGTCTAAAGTACAAATTAAATTTTTGGATACTATTAACGGCATGCGAGGCATTCATAGCCAAAACACTGACCAAGGATGACACGACAGATTCCAAAAAAAATTCTAAATCCAATTAAAAGCTTAAAATTGTGTAACTATAGTAAGCCAATGCCATGCAAGGCGTTCTTTGGGATAACACCTTTTTTTAAAGAGAAAGCGAGAAGTCTTAAAGTGCGTCCATTTATATACAACTTCAGCGAGAAAGTTTTTGCATTAATTGAAATTTATTTCTGATTACTTTTGTTTCATAATAAAATTCAAATTTTAGAATGAAATGATAGAAAAGTGAATAGATAGTGCACAGTACAATGAAGGGAAATATGTAAAGCTTTCAGTAAGTGCATTTCACATGTCTACCAAAATGTGAGGTTCAAAAGTACTTTGTTGAGAAATCCATTCAAAGCAAGCTGTGCAAAATATTTGAAATGACATAATAGAAAATATTTGAATGAAATGGTGAAAATATTTGCAATCATCTATCCTGGTGAACCAGATTGTTGCCAGAGACGGCTTGTTACTCAATTACGTTTCGGATAAAATTGTTTTGTGAAATATAATTGAAATTGAAACAGCTGTCGCTAATTGAAACAGATGTCTTACTATCTCTTTCCTGCTTTAAAGGAAGTGTTGCTTGGGGTTGTTTGCTTTTTCTCTGCACGGACAGCGTTTTCCTGTGCGCATTCTGGCCTTTCTTGAATTTATTTGTTTTCAGTTTCGGTTACGTAAAACCTTGGAGAAATTAAGACTCTATATCCTCATGCACTGTTTGCTTTCAGATGCTTAAAATCATGCGACAGAAGAGGAAAGGCTGTCTGTTCTTATAAATGAAAAACGAGTTGGCTTATAAGATAAAAAAAATGAGAAACCTTCTGCATTTCTGAAATTTATCCTTGATGTAATTTAAGTTTGTGACAAGAGAGGAACTTTTTTTTACAGAAATATTTTATGTGAGCACTTTTTTTTTTTGTAGTTTACTGAATTCTTAACAATGAACTAGATACTATTCGTTCACTTCGTAATTCTTCACTTTTAAAATAAGTACAGAAAAAAGAGTTTTTAAATTAATTTTTTGATGAGAAGTGATGAAAAAGGTGATAAAAAAACATGCGCCATTCATATGTTAACTAAGAATTTTAAAAGAATGGTGAAAATTATTTAACTACATTGAACTTTAACATTGAAGAGCTGTAATTTTTAACATTTAACAGGAAGTAATAATGTAAATATCGCAAAAGATGATATAAAACCTTGTCTTGCATTCATTTTTTAGAAAATATTGTATTTCTTATTCATTTTATTTCATACAGACATGTGCGGAAAATGACACTTTTATAGATTTGCAGTAATATTTAAATTATTTTTTAATTTGAACTTTTGTGAATGGGGTGGAAAATTTCTATAGAGTTTTATGTTCCATAGGACTTTTCTGTCATCTTTTTTTTTTCATTTGGCAAATTTAATCAAATTCACTCCGTGTACGCCACTACTGTTAGTCTTTAAGGCATTACAAAGGCAAAGGCATTACAAAGGCAACACTTGTTTTGCTTTTCGCCAAATGTAAAGATTAAGAGAAAAAGATTTCATGATCTAATATCATTTATCTTTACTACACCAAAATGTGTTGTAATCATATTTCACCTTGGTCAGAAGTTATGTTCTTTACTAAATGGTTAAAATCAAATTTTATCCGTGGCTTAACTAGGAAAAATAGTGGCTTGAAAATTAAAATTCCGTGCCCAGTTTTAACATTTATCCCTTTAACATTAACATTATCGTTTTAACATTAACGTGCCATTGTGTCATTTACCAATATTTGGCGACAAAAGTGAAACTAGTGTTTGTTTGTTTTATTTCCCGTCGTTATGATTCTAAAGTTTACTCCCAGTGCTCATTATCATTTTTGTTGTACTACTGAATTCGTTAATATTCTTATTTATTTATTTTTATATAGCATCGAAAAATGAATAATAATTGCTATTATAGAATTTTAAATATTTTTTAATTATTCATTTTCTCTTTATTGAACGTAGAATAAATAACATATTTCCAATGAAATCCAAAAATGTACTATAGTTATCTTTACAGCTTTTATTTTTAATTCAGAAGCTACTTGTATTTTGACAGCCATAAAATACTACAAAACAAGGTAGTGTGATTAAAATTTAAAAAAAAAATATTCTCAATAGTTTATCCTTGGACAGAGAAAAAGTATTTTGCGTTTGAGGTTATGGATATGCAAATGAAGGACTTCATTAGTAAATGCTAATCGAATTTTCTAGAAATAATTAAATTCTAAATGAATGTGAAGACGTCTCCCTGCATTAAAAAATTACCCGGAGGTAAATCAAGTAAAAACTGTTGATGAACTTAGTAACATGAATCGCTATTTATGAAATATTTGCCACTTTTGACGGCCAGTTGTTTCGCCAGGAATATTGGTTGTATTTGATTTCATTTAAATCTTTTATGCATATTTTGATATCATAAGTTTTCAATATAGTACTTTAAAGCATCTGACATCAAAATAGCATGTGATATTCTTCCTATATTATGTGATGTATATGTTACCGTTAAAGTGTGCAATCCGTTATTTCTTAGTATAACTAGGTATTTCATAAAATAACTAGACGTCAGTTAACCCTTTAAAGGGCCATTTTTTTCTAGTCATATTATGTTAAAATATTTTTAGGCTTGAAATAAGAATAAGAAAGGGATCCATTTAGCTTATTAGATAAATTTAATTTGATTAATTAATTAATTTGGTTAATTAATAATTAAGTAGCAAATTAAGACACGTCATTTTGTGTAAGATGGTATGATAACTGATGTGTAACTGTTACATCTAAGTTTCTGTCTTTCTAAAAAAATTTGTCAGAACTTATGCCAACCTACATAATTTCATACAAAGATTGATGAATTTGGTGGGAAGCATACTACCCACGGCCCTAGAAAGGGTTAAAGTATAAAAATTTATGAATTCCACAATTTAACTAGGTATTCTATAGAATAATGATTACTTGATCATTAAAGTATGAAATACGACACTCGAAAGTTCTTTGAAACGGTTCTAGCTGCTTTTAGTGAGTTTTCCGATTAGGAACAAGAGATGGCAGAGTAAAACGATTGTACTCTAGATCTCAGTTCAGTATATGTGAGCGAGAATTAATTTCCATTGAAGAAGTGACACAACGCTTCGATCTGTTGCAGTAGCTCAAAGTTGCGGCACTGGACAAGAATTTCAAAAATGTTCGTGTAAAAAAATGATTCTAATAGTAAAATTATGCTTGTTTCAAAAATAACAATTCAAAGTATCCTCGCAGCAATCCTTATTCTATTTAGTAATGAAAAGTAAAATAATGGTATTTCATAAAATTTAAAATATTATTCTCCTACATTTTTGTTTGAAAAAATTTGCATCATGTTTTTATGAAGCAACAGTTCTTCTTCCCAGCATGTATTTTTTGATTATATTTAAATATAACGTAATTGTAAATTTGTATTTTGACAAGCATGAGCCCGCGAACATTCAACTTAGATAAATGACATTAGTTACATTCTCAACATTAAATGTATAGATTTTTATCAAATTGGGTCAAATCTGTTAAAACGTTGGCCGTCTTTTCGCCTGTTGTATTCTCATTTATGTAAACTCGAAAAACTATACAAGGATGTTGATAAATGATATTCAGCATGGTATTTCGCGACTATATTTGTAATTCTGTGACATATTTGGGTTTCAGTCAAAGGTGGGCAAAATATATATTCAGATTTCGTCACTAA
This sequence comes from Argiope aurantia, assembly GCA_026543865.1. Taxonomy (NCBI): domain Eukaryota; kingdom Metazoa; phylum Arthropoda; class Arachnida; order Araneae; family Araneidae; genus Argiope; species Argiope aurantia. Next base: position 5,793 of record JAPMOR010034538.1, on the reverse strand, counting down.
GCAGCAGAAAGTGCTCATTTATGAAGCTTTGAAAATAAAAATCTACGCTGAAATGGCATTCACAGATCCCCAGTTTTATGCGGTAGAGGATAATACTATTGATATTATATCATTTTAAGCATGAACATATTCTGTTTAATAAATGCTTTATTTTTCAACTTAGTCTTCTTCAAAAAACATACACTTGCTTCAGCGATGCGGCAATGCCTGGATCCCTTTTCTGCAAGAGCTTTCTTCTAAAGCCACAAAATAAGCATTCGTTGCTGAGATGACTTCGATATTAGATTCGATATCGAATTTCCATCCAACCAGAAATGTTTCCATGTTACTGAAGAGGTTGTAGCCCAAGGGAACCATATCAGTTGAATAGAGTGCATGAGGAAGAATTTTAAACTTCAGTTCATGAAGTTTTGCCAGCACAATGACAAAATTGTGGGCGGGAGCATTGTCCTGGTGAAACACGACTTTCTTCTTGATCAAACATGGTCTTTTCTCTTTGATTTTGGAATGCAATTTATCTAAAAGATTAGCATAATATTCAGCATTTATATTCCTGCCTTTTTTTTTAAATAATCCAATAATTAAATTCCTTTATCGTCGCAAAAAACTGTTGCCGTAAGCGTTCCAGCAGATGGCGCACTTTTTGCTTTCTTTGAAGCTGATTCATCCTTCGCTGCCCACTGTTTTTGCTGTTTGGTCTCTGGAGTATAGTGATGGATCCATGTCTCAACCACAGTAAGAAAACGCTGCAAAAAATCAGTTGGGTTTGAATTGTACATCTCCGATATCGTCATGCGCTGCAGTTTTTGATCCAAGGTCAGCAAATGCGGCACTCATCTTGCTCCGACGGCAGAAGTCTGACTTCTAGCTCATTTGGGGATGACGCTTACACATTTGTTTGTACAACCCCTTTTTCACAGGTGTGCTCTTTCACACACCTCGCAGATAGAACACAGTGTGAAGAACAACCATGCCCAAACCAGGACTCGAACCTGGGACGGGCAGATCACGGGTAAGACAAGCTACCACTAGGCCAGTACGCCGGCATATTTCGCTTCTTCTTATTTATTACATTGTCGTATACGCAGTTTACGGCAATTTAATTAGAAATATTTATTTGTCAAAAGTAATTATTAGTAATTAATTACTAATTAGTTATTAGTAAGTAATCATTTGTGAAAAAATTCTAAGTTTCTGTCTATTCACCACCTTTTGAAATTTCCTGAATCCGAAAAATAAATTTTTAGCACTATGTCTGTTTGTCTGTGAAAAAAAAATGGTTTGAAGTAGACGGTAAAGTGTTTCTGTAAAGAATTATTATATTTAATTTTGTCACGATTGGCAATGTCAGTAAAGAATACTTTGGAGGAATCTTCTTCCCCTGGTTAAGACATATAATCTGCATTTTCTTTTACTGCCTTACCATCGCGACTCGCTAATGTTGGCTCTGTTGCCCCGGTCTTTGTCTAGCCAACGGCAGAAATATCCAGTCGCTCATTTTCAGTATATGTACCACCTGCGGGGTATCAAAAAAAACTTACCTCGGTGAACATAAAACAAGAAAACGAAGAGCCGTCAGTTCGGTCAAGGCCAGAAAGTCGATTTGGTCCAGAATGAACGTCCCTTTTCCCTCCCTCTGCTGTCTAAATTACGTAGGGAAAGCACGAATTCTGGAGAAAAGACTTAACTGCCGACAGGGTCTTCGTTTCAATCATAAATAAGTATTCATCATTAAATGATTAAGGATGAATTTTGCAACTGCATTAACTTTCTATGCGATGTCATTTAGCATTGATTTGAATTTCTTATACCATTGTGAAAACCTAGAGTTATTTTCGTATGAATTTGAAGGACAAATGTATAACATATTTGGAATTATCTTCTAATTACATTCATGAAAATGTTAATGATTTAGATCATGTGGCAATAGTTCAACATACGCATTATAAATGTATTATATTATCGTGAAAATAATTTTCTAATGATTCTTTACTGTCTTGTTTCTCCAAAATTATATCTGCCATATTTAATTTTTAATAACTTTCATGAATTACGTTTTATTACTTTGTACTATATGTTGCAACTTTATCTATTATTAAATAATTTTTGTAATTCTAATCTGGAACAAAGGATTCTGTTTGCTAAAAAACACTAAATATAAATTCAAACAGTGCGACTCTATTATTCAAAATACATTTTCAATTTCCATTCAATACATTTTCAATTTAAATTCAAACAGTGCGACTCTGTTATTCAAAATACATTTTCAATTTCCATTCACGTGTAAAAATTTAATACTTATTTCATTTTGCAAAAAGGAATGTAGCTTTTTGAAAATTAAAAATTCTCTCTCATAAAAAAAAATTTCTTTCTTTTAAAAATAAAATATGAAAGCGAGCATAATTTTTTTTAATATTTTAAATTAACTTCAGCCATTAAACTTGTAATGATTAAGAACTGGATTGTAATGCAAGATATGGTCCCCTTTTCCTTTTTTCACTGTCTAACCTCCATTTATCAAATTTTCTGCAAAATTCAATAAAGGTTTCAATAGCATATCCCCCTCTCTCCTCCACGTCACGCGTATAAAAATGATTTTAAAAGTAATTTCAAATGAGATACTCAATCAATATCAAAAAATTTAAACTCGGTCTATACACTTTAATACAAGATTTGACAGAGGTAGCGAATCGAGTCAGTCGGCAAACTACAAAAAAATTGGATCATTCCGCAACCGACTTTCAGAACATGAAGAAAAAATAAAAGTTATGTTTAAACAATGCTGTATTTTAATTTAAATGCATGACTTTCATAAAGTTGCAGAGGTACGAATAAATCAACTGACAGTATGAAATAAAGTAGATAATTCTGAAAACAATTTTTAAAAAATTACCTCTCCTATCCCCCCTCCAAAAAAAATAAAGTTCTTAGATAGTTGTAATTTGGTTATTTAATAATCTGCTTCTGATGTTTTTCATTCTATCTACGTTTCTATTCAAATTTATGGTACTAACTTTTTTCGATGAGTTATTATTACTTTTGTTACACTTCAATTTTTGCGAGAGAAATTCTTCAACATGTTAATTACAATCTATTTATCAAACGGTACCATAGCATCTTTTATATGGACGCTGTGGAAATTGAAACTATGCATTCTTGAATACTGTTTTTAATTACAAACTGTTAATGAATAATAAGTTTACTGGTTTTATTCTCAATTAGATCTTTTATTAATTAATCTTTTCATTTTCGATATTGGAAATGTAGTTTTGGTATTCAACTGCATTGTCCTGCCAAAAAAAAAAAAAAAGAATCAAATGCTTGGCGTTTTTAAACATCTGACATTTCCAAATGGCCAATAGTTCTTTCATAATGATACAAATTACTTCCAATAATAAACTTCTTTTATGAATTCTATCCCTCTCATTAATGGCTCTCACCGGGTAAAGGATGTATGGTCGAGTTACCTGAACTTTCAGGAGTGAGCATATTTCCTAAGAGGAGGAGTTTTATCGTGGCGGGTGAGAATCGTTGGAATTCAGCCTTAATTTAAAAATTGAATTAAGTAATAGATTTATTAAGTTATTCTTCAAAATTTTATACAAATAATTTGAGATGCTTCTGAACTAGAAGTTTTTCGCTTTGTACTACATTTTCAGTAAACAAACAAAAATTAGCCATCGTGTCTTCCAATTTTTAAAATATTTTTAGCTTTTAATTGATATATAGGTTTTATAGGTGTTTTCAGTCTATTTTTTGCAAAAGTTCAAAACTCTAAGCAGTTTATAACGGTTATTTTTTTTTCAAAGAGATTCATCTTGAATGTAATCACATATCTTAAAATGTCAAATGAATTCTGGGATCACGAGATTAAAAACAAATTATTCTTTCTTAAGATTTTCCGTCAAATCTTCATTTTAATTCAATCATAAAATTTGATCTTAATATAAATAAAATGATACTTCTCTTTCAGCGCTCGAAAATTCGAGTTTTGTTCTGCCCCTCCTGAAGTAGATCGCAAGAGACAACGCCTCCAATGCCTAACGGACGTCGGTTCCATCCTCTTCTTGATTCCGGGCATCCTGATCGCCTTGCTGACCCCCCTTTCCATCATCCCTATGTTTATCCTACCTCTCAAGTACTTCATCCCCCTCATCGCAGTTTTCATAGCGAGCGGCATCGTCTCTGTCTTGTCTCTGGCGGTGTCCGGCTTCCTTGGCAACGTCGTCTGGCACTACGACGGCGAAAAGAAGAAACTGAGACCCAAGCTGCACTGCGGAACGGGACCTCTGCGGCATTTCTGGGGGAACGGCTTTTATCCTGGGTATCAAATAGTGTTAGAGCCGGAGAAGGTGGTGTGAATCCGAATCCCGTCACGTGCAAGGGAAAGCAAACCTTTTTCATCTGTGGCAACTCTAGAAACAGGATGTATGAAATGATTGGAAGACGATGTGATATTTTTGTGTGATGAGCTTTGGAGGGATTATTTCTGAAAATTGATGCTTAAATTATTGTGAAAGCAAGAATTTTTTTTCCATGTTTATTTAATGAATATCGATCCGTGATTTGTGTCGTCTAATATTTACATCAACTGAATATTTATATTGCATAATAAATAAAGTATTATTCATTTTTTGTGATTGATTTATAATTAGAAGTTCAACGTAAGATAGATTCTTCAAACAAATGAATATTCGTAGTTAATTTAATGTTAAAATTTCATTGGATCTTCAGCAATTTTATCCTTTTGTCACATTATATTTTTCACTTTTTTATCCTCAACGAATGATGGTTTCTAGTTCGGGTTTGGAGTCCAGTAGTTAGCGAAGAACATCAAAGGGAATGGAATATTAGCACAGCAAAGAAAGGTAAAAAATATTTACCAATTGTCTGTTAGCTTATTTATTTTAGAAATGTAAACTATTGAAGAAAAGTCTAACATCTGTTAGACTTTTCTTCTTAACATAACATTCAGCACTCTGCAGTGCTGAAATAGATATTTGCAGTGCCTTTGATTTAAAGACAAATCCTTAAACACTTCCAAACTTGTAGCTGATTAAGAGCTAGTCTTGAAAATGCTTCAACGTTGGGAACTGAATATTAGCCTAGTAAAGCTGCGCCAAAACTCATATTATGTTACTTTATCTTTGAAGAAATATTGAAAGTGTTATTCAAAGGCTAATGTCTGTCACATCCTGATATTAAAATATATATTTATTGCGCCTTAGATTTAGTACCTATCATATATTGATAAGAAATCCAGAAATTTTTCTGGGTAGCAAATATTTCTTTCTGACTCAGATTTAAGGGCAAAATCTTTTAACTTCTCCAATCACTGATTCATAGCTAGTCTAGAAAATAGTCCAATCTCTTTTCTATACATAAATCTGAAAGTTTGTATTCTTTAATATAAATCTGCAGTTCTTGTTTGATCTGGATGAAATCTTGCATATTTGCTCTTAGGGGGGGGGGGGATAAGAATACGGTCACTGTCAATGTTCAAAGTCCAAAAGTTAGTTAAAATCCAAGCAAATTTTTTCAACTATATTATTCAAAAATATTTTTTGACAAAAATGATATCACGCTATCATAAAACTAAAAACTCAATATTTTTGTGTCAATTTTTTGTTAATTAAGATACCAGTTTCATTTCCACACACTTTATTCTTTAATTTATGTGATTTTTAAAAACAATTAATTTGTTACATCATCTATAATAACTATACCTATCCTTCCGATGAAATTCAAACCAATTTCGTTGTTCCATCATAAATATAAAAATTAAGATAAAAA
>JAPMOR010034532.1:34981-52973 GCA_026543865.1 Argiope aurantia | reverse complement strand
TGTTTTAAAATTTCCTTTTTTATTCCTTGATCCAAATCCACTTTTTTTTATTTAATTCACTGTGCATATATATATATATTATATGATATTTTTAAAAGTCATGTTAAATATTATTTTATTATTAAATATTATTACAAAAAGGATCTACTAACATTAAATTCATTCATTTCAGAACAATATATCTCTTCTAAACAAAGTTTCAATTCACTGTAAAACTATATTCTCTTAAAGATTATCAGGTCCTCTTAGAATAACATCATATAAAGCAACGTTTTTCAAAGGCAAAAGGATTTAGGGCATTACATATATTATAGTATCATCTCTTAAGGCTGATTTGGTAACTAAAAATATCTTTTGCATTATTTTGTCAATATAACCTAGAAAAATACTGTAGCATGTAAATAGAGATTGCAATATCGAACAAAAATTTCAATACCGGTATTCGGTAATACCTTAATACCGGGATACCAATTTTAATACCAGTATTAGAAGTTTTGGAAAAAGAAAGAAAACACAGGTGTTTCTTTGTTTTATTTGCCTGTTTTATCAGAGAGTGTAAATATCACAAAATATAATTTGTAACTTATAAATTATAACAGTATATAAAGGATCACAAAAAGGTAAAAAAACATCTTATTTATTTAAATCACAAAAACGTATAAATATCTCTATTCAGTCTTTGGTACTATTATAAATTTATTTTTAGAAATTTTGCGTTGTTAACAAACTTCTCATGTTTTCCTTCATGGGAGGGGGAGGGGGCTCATATACTGCATATTTCTGATTTTTTAAAAATTTCGAAAGTGAATACGATTTTAATGAGGCAAATATTTAGATTTTTTTTCAAAAGTTTAACTTATTTTTCAATAATATCACTTCAAAGCCTTTTGAGCAATCAGAGCAACTTGAAGGTATTTGAAAAAATTCAATATACATTTTATCGAAATAAAGTATAGTGAGAATATTTTGATAAGCTTCCGTAGTTTTATCCCTAATGCTAGTCATCAAATAAGTTTATTATAATAAATAGTCATGTTGCTTTAGATATCCAACTGGAGAGTCGAATGCGGGAACTCCAATAGGAAAAATCTCATTAGCAATTTCGTAATACTTTGAATCCCAGTGGAATAAAATGTGATTGAATTTAATAACTTAGTGAAACATTCTACTTCAACTGCAATGCATAAAATTAGAACATATGAAGCAAAGTCTTTTTTTTTAACCCAAATTTTGCAATTTAATACCTTTCTATCCCAGTTTTCAAAACTGCTATATGCAAGAGCTCGAATACCTATACTTTTACTTGATACGCATTGACAAACATTAAGAATGAAACTTTAAAAGAAGTATGGAACTCATTCAAAGATTAAAGCCCATAGTTTTGGGATTTAGACAGATTTAGTTTATAAAAATATAATGCAATACATGCTATAATTATTCGAGGAGAGAGATACAAGAAGAATGCTTAAAGTTCATTTTCTTTATTCTTGTACAGAATGCTTACGAAGAGCCTTAGAAGCATCTAATAAAAAGCATGGGAGAAAATTTGACAAAGAAGTAAAAGATTAGGAAAGTTGCTATCAAAGATTGGATGTTAATGTCTATAAAGTCAGATTAATGCTGGATCCTTAATTTGGACTGCAATTGAAAAAAGTTCACATTCTAAATCAAAAAAATATTAATCAACTGTTGAGCTTAAAATGTAAAGTATGATGTTGAAACTTTTTGTTCATAAAAATTTAATATTACGTTTGTGTTGAAGAAAATCAATGAATAAATCAAAGTGAAGTGTCTACCTTAATGAGAGATCATTTATGATTTATCAAAAATGATAAAATCGCATGAAAGAAATATGTGCACTGAATTTTTTCAGATATATGATATTCTTCCTTTTCTGTTTTTATTCTATGTCACAAATCTGAAATAATTTAAATTTTAAAAAGCTTAGTAAAAATAATTATTTTAAGAAGGGCTTAGCATTACTGGATTTTTTTATATTTAAATGAACATACAGTATTGCTTTACCAGATGATCTTTCACAAGCCAATTAAAATGTTTATGGCGTAATAGTTTTGAGTTGCAAGTTACATATGAGCGTGCAAACCAAATCTCATATGACGCCTTCCAATGTAAGAACAAGTGATTTCAGATCTTAAAATGCGATCTTACAATTGCGATTTTTACTTGTCTTTGTGCCTCCATCTCTCCCCCAAATTACATTGATGCTGACTATCCGATATACGTATGGCTGCCGAATGTTTCTACGATAAAATCTTACAAAATACAGCTTAGTTGCTAACGTTCCGAATAATTGGCACCTCTTGATTTTACAGAAGGGTTGTGTGCATATAGCTCACAATTTGAAACATACAACCTATTACTTACTATCAAAATTTTAAACATGCTATCCTTTAATTCACTGGTATTTATAGGTAATTCTGGTATTATAGGTAATTCTGCATCTTCACTTCGATCAGAGACATAAGCAGAGAAATTGGAAAATGTTTTCTCCTTTTCAAGATGCTGAGAAGAAAATTCTGTCGTTCTAGTAAATTGTACTTCAGGTTCTCTACTCTTGAATTCTCGCAATAGGAATAAGTCCATCCCCCAAAAATCTCACAACAGAAGAAAAGAAAAGCAAAACTGTCTGAATGCTGATTAAATGTAACATATAAATAATCCCAGGAATCGAATATTTAAAGATTTAGATGTATAACATTACATGTCCTTGCGTAAAGATTCTGTTGGTGCAGCATCAATACCATCTGTAAAGATAAGGTTAATTTTTAATGCATATGCTTTGATATTTATAAAAAGTGCGAAAATCATATTTTCACATGAGAATAAATTATTTATTTATAGATGCAAGATGTTATTTTCTAAAGTTTCTTGTACACTTTAAAATATTATTAAATCTGCTTAGTACTAATTTAAAAATTTTAAAAAAATAATTTTCTTAAAACAATTGTAATTTACTTTTAAGTATATTAATACGCAAAGAAAATATGTTTGATGCTATAATAATATTGACGCGATACAATTATTCTTTTTGTATCCTACTTAAAGTTAGTGAAGAATTAACTGCTTACTTAGTAACTTAGCCACAAACACAATATTTTAAAGAATAGATATTATTCACTATTCTTTTTAATTGTGTAAAGAAGCTTCATTTTCAAACAAGAATAAAACAAGCTCAAAATATTTTTTATTACCTTTTAGAAATCCCTTTTTTTCCAATTAGTTTAATATTAGCTTTCTAAGAAAAAGCTATTGTTCCTCTTTATTCTTCCATGAGCGTAAAAATTGATTCCTTAATTTTTTATACTGAATATTTTCATTCAACTTTTGTTTATATATACATATTTTTTTTAAAAGCACCCAAAAAATGCCCTTAAGATTATATTTAATCAAGCTAATCTTTTTGAAAATTGTTAATTTTAAAATTTATTTATTCATCTTTAAAGATGCTTTTTATTATATATTATTGTCGTATTTCATTCTTAGTTTATGTTTTAGTTCATCAGATCAAAACTACTTTAATTACCATAAAATTGAAAAATTTAACAGAAATAGAACTGTGTCGAAATAATGCCAATAAACTTTCATGGATTTAAAATGAAATAAATAACACAAAAAAGGTACAAAGTAAATTTTTTAAAATAAAAATTTCTTATTTTTAAAAAATTAGGCAAGAATTTTAGTCAAAAATGTATATTTTTCAAATTCCCTTTAGGCTCTGTTACTTAAGCACTTTATTTCTTCTGCTGTAAGATTGGTAGGATTTTATAATTCATTGCTAGAAAGTTTTGCTGGTTGCATCCCTAAAAAAACTTAATAGAATACGAAACAAGAATTGCATTCTTCTTATTTCAATATTTTTAACAGTGTTAGTAAAAATATGCAAGTAAAGATGACCATTCAAAAAGATATCTGACGCTAAAATCTTCAATCAATATTATTAACTGCTGGTATTTTTGAATTTATTGCGGCGTATTTTTTTCTTCTTCTTGAGGCCCGATCAACTCTTCAAACATACCAGATTAATCAATAAGAATAATTCAGTTTCATTTTATGGAATTACAATTATGATAACTTCTGCACCAATTTCACTGGAATATTTGACAACTTAAATTAAAAGTAAAAAATTAAGAATTTCCTCATTATCAGTCCTTTTCATGTAATGTACCACTTGTGCATATCTGGATAATGGCACCGAAATCATTTAAAGTATTTTTCTTCTGATATCGTAGGCAAATAATTATCCCAAAAATATTTTCTGATATTACTCGCCCTTACAAATGTTTTTAAATCACTTTCAACTTGACTATTCTGGATACATTTGGGCCTTTACTGACTTGCACCAATGCTTATCTTACTATCATTTTCTGTTTAGATCCTTTTTTATTCTCTTGCAGCATTATATATCTTTTCAATAATACTACATTTCAACCTCCACTAGTGAAACTTTTATCTAAACACTACTATAATTCTTGAAATTATAATTTGAAGCAAATGTTTTTATTCCTTTTTGAACGTACCAGATGTATATTTGCTTTGTTTTCTGAACAACGAGGTCAAAAAAATTCGTGAAAAGTTCTTTTCTTACTTTAAAACCCATACAACCCAGAAGAACTTACACCTTAGCAGCAAAAACTGAATTATTTGGAAAATAAGATATATAATCTCAAAATTGCAAATATCAAAAAATTTGTGGAAGTCCTCAAAGAAATTAAAGCACTCCTACAAGACAACCCCAGCATTATTGAAATAACAGGAAATATTAAGAAAATGAATTTAATTTGAACAAATGTTATATATTGCATCAAAACTTATACTCCATTATCATAACCTTCTAAAATTTTTTTATGCCCAAATGCGAAACTAAAGCAATCTCGTTCTTTTAAGCTTCAATACAATAAAATTAATGTCAGCAAAATAATATCAAAAATAATAAAAGTAATTAAATAGTAATAATAAAGAAATAAAAATAATTGCAATGACACAAATTTGATTTTTGCAGAATGCTCTCATGCTCTGATCTAAAAGATTTATTCGAAGCTGCAATTGATTTTATTTAATCAAATAAAAACAAACGAAACTTAGCAACACTTTTACCCTATTATCAAAAATCATATTCTTATTACGCAGTTTTGTTGCTTAGTAAGATTACGGAAACAGTTTTTAAATGCTTTTCAAAGTTAAAACTGAAGTGAGATTTTGTTGTAAAACAGGACCAATTAAGCCGAATATTTATTAAAATTGATAATACATATAAAGAAATTTGATATTAGTCAGTTTTGCTAGTCATTTCTCTTCAGTCGGTTTTGAGGGATTTTAATAAAAAGAGAGGAACTATCCTAAATAAAAATACAAGAAAAACTTTTGAGATTGTGAATATCAAATTTTAAACTATTTCTATGAGAGAATTTTCCGTTTAGTGTCTTATTTTTACGTTTCTGAAAGCAATAACTCAGAAAAGATAAGTAATAAAAGATAAGCAATATGATAAGTAAACGTAAATGGTATGCCATCCCGCCATAAAACTTGGAGACGTATTTTAAAAGTTTTAACGAAATGAGCATTCAGTGAAAGAAAAAAAAAGCATTACAAATGATGCATCAGCGATTGATTGTTATAATTATTCAATTATATTAATAACATTAAATTTGCGCTATTTAAAATATTCCTGCAACAACAAACATAGATCACACATACTGTTTAGTTAGTTATGCATGAAAAATGGCGAAATTAACTGGTGAATAAACTGGGAAAGTCGATTCAATTGTTGAAGTTGGTCTGTGACAAAGTTTTATTTTCACATATTTCTCAAAAATGGTGGAAGACAGGAAACAATTTATGACGTATTTAAAAGTCCAGAGCTTCCAAATGGAATATAAATTTTTGAAATAGATATGGGTGTAGATTCCTTGTTTAGTCAATTATTTTACTTGGTTAGATATCTGTAATAATATTTTTTTACAAAGTTAATATCATCCATGAAAAGAAAAATATTACAGCGATTCTAAATAGATGGATAGTCAGTGACTCATGTTCTTGGTGATCAATTTTGCAAAAAAGATCCTGTAAAGCGTGATAATTTAGATGCTATCCCTAATAGGAACAAAAATCTATAGTTTCTTCAAGAAAATTTCATATCCTGGTGACAAGGTTAGACACTTATAAGAAGAAATAATTTGATCCCACTGTAAGTTCTTACGCTGAGTGCATTGTGCAGTTACTGTTATTTAAGTAGCGATTTGTTACCTATATATGTATTTGTTGCCTGGATACGATTAATGTGCTGTTGATTCCATATGTGTAGTTATTTATGCACACCTTAGCTTTGTTTTACTAATTGAATTTTGTATTTCCGTATTATTCATTATCGTGATTATTGGGCATCTTATACCTATCGGATCAATTTCAGTAACTATATAGATGTATATATTGCCATTTAATTAATGCCATGTAATCAATTGGTGTATTTAATTTTAAAATTTCAAAAATGAATTTTAATTCTAAATCAAGTGAAAAACATTTCAATGTGTTTCCAGAAATGCACTTGTAAATGAAGAAGCTTGAGCTTTAAACCTAAATGAGGAACTATCGGTTTAAATTAATTCCTTGTTTTTTAAAAAAATATCACAAATGATGTTTTGAAAATAATTTAATGTTTTACCTACAGTCCAACCTAACTAAATACTATAAATTATATTTTTTGTAATGAAAACTTTTATTGAAAAAGCACTGGAAAAATTACTAAGCAAACTGATATTCGTATGTTAAAATTATAAATTAGAAAGAAAAACATTGAGTTCAGCTGCAAATAGAAAATTCAGTATTAATAAATGAAAATTTAAAAGATTTATAACCATAAGTACAATAAAGCACGACAACAAAACTAATTTGTTCATTCCTGTACAAAATCATTTAAATCTTTACATCCTTTCAAAATATGAAATTTCATGTACTAACTTTAATTCATCTCTACATAATCTTCATAAAATTGCCAAGAGCAAAAATTAATGAATTAACTTATTTTCAAAAATTCCATTATAACTTAAACTATTTTTGCTGAGACTAAAATCATTTGTAAGAAGAAAAGTAAAAGAATGCATGTAATGTAATCTCATTTACTCCGCAAATACTTTTTTAAGAAATGCTGAATTAGAAATTTACTATATGCTTTGTATTTTATTTTTATGTAAAGCTTTGGCTTAGTTTTTATGTTTCTGATCTAATGGTAATCGGGGGCTTTAAATCTATAAATTCCATCATATCATGGTAGATCAGAAACAACTATAATGGATTACATAACATATATGAAAAATAAAACTGAATGGAACACTAATCATTTAAAAACATTAAAAAAAATTAGATTTTGGTAAAATAAATAGAAAAGGTTGGTCAGGGAAATATTTTCTCGGTATAAGAATTTCAATGATGAAATACATAGAAGGTATTTGCAAATATAGTGCATCAAATTGAATCTGAAGAAAGAATAAAGCCTGCAATTCCAGTAATTCGTAGAACTCGAAATATCAGATTACGATGGTCTATGCTATTCAGAGGAGAAATAATCATGTAAAAAGCAGATGCGCCATTTTTTCCGCTTTTAAAAAAATCCTTCTCTTTTGAATACCTCAACATAAATTCAGATTTGGATCTGAATACTGTTTTTGGCTTAGACGTTTATATTAAAGCAAAAGAATGAAACACCTATTTGAAAAGATAAAAATATTTATTAAGAAATGGAAGTTAAATACATGAAATAAAATTAGACAAAATAAATGCACATATTCGTGTAATTTATCTTATTTTAATTATTAATAGCCTTTGTTTTTTTTACTAAATGACGCAACAAGATAACATTTATTGTTATTTTCTTATTTTAAAAGTATTCTTTTTTGCTAATTTTTTATCTTTTATCGTGTTATTTTTCATGTTTACACATTTTTCAAAAGAACTCTAAATTTCTAAAAAATTTCTATCTTAAATACCATTAATTTCTTCTTCTGTTTGTTAAAATTATTATTTTTATATTATCTTAGTTTCTTTCCAATCAATTGGAACTAAAATTTGACACAGAACTACAACTGTAACCCCAATATCTTATAGCGAATTTCATGATTTATGTCATTACATTTCTGTAATATTGTTTTTACATGTATGGGAAAATACAGATCGACAGACAGTCAAGCTTCTGATTGATATATTTCAAAATTTGATAAGAATTTACATTTTAAATGTTAAACGTATATTATATATTGACTATTTGGTTTTGCATTTTGTAGTTATAGAGCTCACTTGAATTTGAGAAGTTACTCTTTCTTAGAATGGATTTCAAAATCAATTTCAAAAGCTCAAAATTTGATAGAAATTTATAATTTGCTCAAAGTACCATAAATTCAATATATCATCAAATGTTTTTGCGTTTTCTTGCTCACATATATAATATCAACAATATATTTTCTAACTCAGAGGTTTGAAACACGGAGATTCGTCAAAATCTTGCAATGCCACTCTCTGTAAACTTCGTATATGAGAAAATAATGACTAACGAATAATATCTACAATCTATACATAACTTCATTATCATTGTAATAGATAAATATGGTGGGACAATAAAAAAGTATCCATTTCATCATATAATTAATAAGCAATAGTTTTTTGATGGATTATAGATTTATGGACAAACTTATAAAAGAAATATCATTGCATATTAAATTTGTTGAAGATTTGTTAAAAAATATATAAACCTATTAAACTTAAAATTATTAACTCATCATTATTAGTTCATTTAAAACATGTTTAAGAAACAGACGAATATAAATCTTTTATAAATAATCTATGGATCCTAATACAGAATTTTTTCTTTAAATCTGATTTTAAAAAATCTCTCTAAATTAAGTGTAACGGTTGAAAAATTTCCTATTAAGCTTTTAGATCATTTGTACATATTACATGCTTGGTTTTCCCATAAAATTTCAAAATTGAAAATTTGTTAGATCGCTTAATTTTTATAGCCACTTTTCTTATATTTTAAATTAATAAGGAGATACCAAATTTCTTTTCTTATTCAAATAATAGAAGTCAAATAAAAAGGCAACCCATATTCTGTTTTCCTGCCAAATACTCCTTAAACGTTTTTATTAGTTAATTAATTTTTAAGGCATAAATTCATCGCTCTTGCAAAGCATTATTTCGGAAATGTAAAAGGCTTATCTTCGTTTTGGAAACATAAGCGAAAGTTACCGTCTAAGTTATAGAGTTTGTAACGAGAGAAATATTAAGCAGGGTTTCTAAGTTCGTGATGGTATAATAAAAGTATACAATACCGACAAACTACTCAGAAAAACAAAAAAGATAAGAAGTTTGCTTTGTTTTTTTATACATATGAATAGTGATCCAACAAAGACTTAATGTTTGGTAAATGAATCGGCTTTTTCAAATTATTTGCTAAATAAAGCGAAACATTCATTTTAGATTCCTGTTTGATTAAAATGTTCCTCCATAACAGTTTTTTTATATCACATTTACTCAACGACTAGATAGTGTGAAAGAATTTCTTTTCAGTAAGAGTTTTGAGTAATATTATGAGTAAGACACTGAATTAAGCAACTCTTCGGAAATAGAAGAGCGAAAGTAATCGCGTACTAGTCTTTTGTTGTGGCCATAAAATTTAATCTCCTTAAAGAATTGGACAATTGCAGCTGGTTCTGAAAGCGAGAATGAAGCTTAAAGCGTATAATGTTTCAAAGGGTATTTAGTTTCTCTGATTTTTGGAGTTTGATCAACCAATAGAACACCCCATTTAAAAATCGCAAATGACGAAGACATAAACATTTTAAAGAAAGACAGACACAGACATTTTAAAGACACAAATAAAACAAACATTCTCAAATACATTTTTATGTTTCTCAACCTTAATGGTCTCTATTTAAGCATATTTTAAATTTATGTTTGTTTGTTTGAAACAAAAAAAAATCTCTTTAAGAAAACACTGAATAATAGCCGCTTATTGATTATTGATTTTTTTAAACTATTAAACAATTGATATAGAATGCATTCTTTAAATTACATTTTGTTATTTGATATGAAAAGAAAACATGAATTTAATTGAATCAATCTACTACAAATTACTGCATATGGGATAAAAAAAATTACCTTTGCTTCAAATTAAAAACGGAAGTGGAAATTGTTAAAAAAAATCCAAAATCCAATCCAAATCCATGTTAATGTTAGAACATTGTTTTAAAAAGTGTATTAAGTTAAATTTAAAAAAAATATTTTTTAAAAAGGAAAAATTGCAGAAAGATAAAATTGATTTCAATATAAAATAAACTTTTTTGAGTTTGAAGATAATGCAAAAACTATTTGTGTAAAATAATAATTTTGGAAGAAAGATCCTCAATTTACATAGGCGTCATAATGATAATTTATTTGGCTACTGTTAAACCTATTTTGACACTTGCTTAAACATCCTATTTGATGTATATTTCTTGATTTCTTTTACATCTTCTTTCCTCTAAATGTAAAAAGTTTTCGATGACGCGGGGATCCATTTTTAAACCATTTCTAATGTTTGTTATTCTATTAATTAGAGACGAGTTGAATTAAGTAAGTTGCAAAAACGTTTAGTGAAGCAGTTTTAAACTTTGGAATGTCGATTTGTTAGCATTTGACTGTTGTCATTCATCAATTAATAGTATGACCGATTTCTATGTCATGTACTTCAGCTTGTTATATACAGAAGGGGACAGTTTCTTTCGTTAACTATATTATATATACTCCAAGTTGTAAATTTTACATTAAACAAGGGATCGAAATGTATGAAAATTTTTTGGCATCTGTAGAGGGGGATAATAAAAATTAAATTCTTTTACCATCGTCATGGTTCTTTCCTGACATTTCTTTTCATGCATTCATCACTTCATCATCACAAAAGATTATTAAAAGGCCAAAATCAGTAAAAAATAACACATTTGTTTACTTTCATTCAAATTCGACAATACATTAATAGTATTTTAAAAAATGCTCAAATTTAATACTTTCGAGATTAATTGCAGTGTTTTAAACATGCGCAATTTGTGACTTAATGACAAATTTTTTGAATTCATCGGCAAAAACATACATGTACTGCTAAAACTCAACTGGTCCCTTATTTCACATATGAAGTTCGTTAAAACTAAATCAATATATCAGCCACTAGTCAGAATATTGTTGAACAAAATGGAACCAACCAAAGCGTTTCTAAAAATGCCACACAACAAATTTATTAAAAAATTTACAGTGTGGATGGATTTTTAAACGTTTCAAAAATAATAGATTTGAAGATTAATATCTTTATCCCGATTAAAGCAACATTGAGCTATCCAAATTCCATTTCGTAGAAATGAAGGATTTGATTTTACGAAGGTAGGACTCAGTTGCAAATTTTTTGATATAAATCGTATAGTTATCCATGTAATTATTGTATCGGTCTATGGACTTCACGAATACTGCATAAATGCTAGTTAATAAGTTGAAATATTCTCTAAAGGTCGTTTTTGGAAAGTTGAGTTCTGAACTGAATGTTCGTACTCATGCGGGAACTTGAAAAATGAGCCAAAATGTCGATTCTATCAAGCCTCATTTCGCCTTTTCCTTTCTGGAGGAGTAAGGATTTTATACTTTGTTTTCGTTAACCTGGTTCTGTAAACCTACTTACTGGAAGAATGTCTGGAGCTTCAGGTAATGTTATTTGTCTTCTACAATATGGCCGGCATTATGTTTACATACGCCATGTATCATAAACATATCCAAAACATTCCTTGTCATTGAAATGCCATTCTTTTAGAAAGCCCACATTTGCGAGCAAATAATTTTATTTTCTTTCTCGGCATACAAGTAATTCGTTGATATATCTTAAATGTCCAGTTTCTCAAGATTATCTTTCCTTCTTGATAAAATCAAAGTTCCAACTGTCGACCAAGCAAGAGAATTATATTATACGTAATAAGCAAATTTCTGTGAAATTATGATGTTCAAATGATTTACAATTAGGCAAATATTTACATAAGACAGTTTTTCTGTATAGATAAATTTCCATTTCTGAAATATATTTTGTCATGTAAATTTGCGATACGTCCCTTTAAATTTAAAAATAAGCATGTTTCTACAAATAGAAATATCAAACCTTATGTACTCTTAAATGCATGTAAGAAACAATTTTACAGATTTACAAATAGAAATATGAAACATTATATACTCTTAAATGAATATAAGAGATAATTTTACTGATTTACTTTTAAACTATGGATGGTGTATAAAAATATATTTTTTAAAACTGTTTGCTATCAAAGTGTTTTCATATAATTTATCATTTTATTTTATCTAAGAAGAAGTAATTTAAAATATTTTCTTGAAATTGAATTTAACCTAATAAACAAAATAGCAAAAATAAAAATAATTTTAATAACCTTTTGCATATTTCATAAATGTTTTAACCCTTTAAAGGGACATTTTTTTCTACTAATGGAACATTAAAATATTTTCAGGATGGAAATTAAAGAAACGTGATTCATTAAATTTATTAGATGTAATATATTTGATTTGCCACTTGGTTTAGCTAATTAACAAATTAAGAAAATTTATTATCTTGTGAGATATGAAAATAAATCTTTAATAATTTTGTTCAATTAGTAAATTTCTGATCAAAGGACTAACCATGCACACATTATATGATACATAATTACATACATTGCATTTGGTGGCAAGTATACATACCATGCCTTCAGGAACTGTTGATCAAATATTAATTTATTATTGGGTAGATAAATCTTTTGCAGGAAAGGGAAAGATAATATTTTTACTGTAAATTCTAATTGTGATTCATTTGTCACCCATACATGTTGAAAATGATTAATTCGAAAAAAAAACAATTCGGCTATGAATAAAGAATAAAATGAAATCTTTTTAACCCCCAAGTTTTCTATCTACTGAATTTTGAAGTAATTATTTCAGATTACGCTTTATAGCTGAAACTCTTCATAAATGCTCATAGAATGATGTCTGTGAACATAAATAATTCCTCGGGTAAGTTCCATTTAAGTAATAATAACGATTTATTTACAAAGTTGATGAAAAGAGGAAACTGAAGAAAAGAAATTGCAGAGTTTCACAGATTTTTTGATATGCATGTGAGCTGAAGCGAGAACTGAAACGTTGTCAGTTAGGGAAATAGAAACTTCTCTTCATATTATAAATAGGGAAAAAATTAAAGCACGACAATAAATAAATGATGCAGTTTCTTGGGTCTAAACAGATATTAACCCTTATCACCAAGACCCGATAGTCCTTAAAGCGTCGTTTGAAGTGTGCGTTATGAGCGAGACTTTCAAGTAACCAAGTAACTCAAAATACATAAATGGAAGAAGGCGATACGTCAAACCTTTGTTACGAGCCATAAAGCTCAATCCTCATAAAGTGCAGGGCTAATACAGCTGTCCGTGAAAGCGAGAATAAAGCTGCATGTGCATAAATGTTTTATAGGGTACTTAATTTTCTTTGATTTTCTGAGTTCGACCGTCCAGTAGAGTACTCTATTTAGGAATCGTTAGCAAATATTAAAGCCCAGAGCATTTC
This sequence comes from Argiope aurantia, assembly GCA_026543865.1. NCBI lineage: Eukaryota > Metazoa > Arthropoda > Arachnida > Araneae > Araneidae > Argiope > Argiope aurantia. The sequence continues at coordinate 39,347 of JAPMOR010034532.1, read as the reverse complement.
ACAAAAAAAGCCAAACAAGGCAACTGTACTAAAAGATATTTTTGTGTCTGTCTCATCCAAAACTTTCATAATTCATTATTAAAATAAATACATGCTTTCATTTTTTTTTATCTGAGAGGCAAGAATGTTTCGTATTTAAGAAAGGAAAAGTGTGTCCAAAGGAAAACATTAAAGTGATGCAATATGTAATTTGCTGAATTCCAGTCAAATGAATGAGAGCATGAAATATAAAAGAACTTGAAAGTTTTGTTTAAATTAAATTAGAAATTTATAAATTTCTTAAAGTTTAATCCATTTGCAGATTCAGGCAGAATTCTGTTTGTTTTGAATTATAAGAACAAAAAAGTCGCCAAAAAATGTGCGGTATATTTTTAAAATAAAATATAAATGTAATCTTTAAATTATGCAATCACACATAAATATTTTTTTAAAAAAATTATAGTTATAGCCTAAATTTTGTAAATCTTTGAAAGAAATAATTAAATAATAACAGAGGCAATTAAACTGGTATGAAAATACCTAAATTCTGACATACCGAGAATCATAGAATTTTTATATTAAACTCATTTTATAAATGCATGGATTTATGTTTTATTTTGAGATAAAAAATTTCAATTCTTATAAAGAGATTAAATATTTTGTATTTGTTAACTTCGTTCATAAATATACAGATTAATGTTTTATTTTGCAATAAAGTAATATTCTCAAATAAAAAAAGATTCAATTTTTCGCATTTCTTCTCTTAATATATAGATTAACGTTTTAATTTGTAATAAAATTTTCTATTCCTATAAAACAATTAAACATTTTGAATTTGCTAAGTGCTTTTATAAATATACAGATTAACATTTTATTTAAAAATAATATTGATCATAAAGAAAATAAAATGATATTTGTTAAATAAAGTAAAATGAAATTTGTTAATACTTTTTTAAATACATGTAATTATTTTGCATTAAAACTGTCAAATCCAATAAAAATTTTAAACATTTTGATTTTTTAATTTTTTTTAATATATGAATTAATCTTTCTTTTTACAAAAACACTGTCCATTCCGTAAAGAGATAAAATATATTATTCGGAAAATAGTTAATATAAGGATATAAAGCAAAATCTTTAGCTTCCAGGTAATTTAATCATATTGTGAGTTATGTTTATCATTTTTGAATTTGTCTACATTCTAAAATGAAATATATTGAAATATTTAAATAGGTCAACTTTTTTAATCAAATCCATGATGATTTTAATTTCAATCTCTTTATATTTTATATTCCATGTATTCATAAATTTATTAATGCAAATTTGAAAGGATTGAATTTATTCATAACGTCTTTATTCATTTTGTTTTAAAATAACGACCACTTATAAATTGAAAGACTTAAAAATATGTATCGTCTATTAGCTGAAATTGTGTTTAAAATTTAAAAACAATTTTTAAGATAGATTTATAAGTTTTTGATGCCACAAATATTGAGCACTTACTTACTTCAAAAAGAAATTACTAGTTTCGTTTTCAGAAATCGCAAAAAAACTAAACTAGCCGTCTTTCGAATTTGTGTATATATATATTTCAGCTAATATTTGTCACAGACAGTTAATTTTTCATAATCCACAATAAATATATGCAAAATAGATAGATGTAACGTTCAATTAGAAATTTAGTTTAGTTAGATAGAAATTTGGACTTAACAGTTGCATGTGATCTATTTTAAAATTATTCTCGCAGTTTGGAATCCTTGTCAAATGACACAATCGAAACCAGAGTAGGTTGTATTTTTTACCTTGATGCACTTCAGAAGAAAAAAGATGTTTAACTATGATATATTCAACGCCCTTTGTATATGTTTGAATAATAAATTTCAAGTTGTTAAGCTGAGAAGCTTAGATATAATATATTATTACCCTCGCTTATTGTTCTGTAAAATCATATGAATGAGAACTGTAATTCTAGTTCTTTTTTATTTGATAAATTCAAGGTGGTTTAAACGCTTAAGATGAAACAAAAAACTGTTAATATATAATGCAAATATTCAGTCCCAACAATAGTCATAGTTTCTGAAAATAGATGTTAATCAAATCTATAAAACAATTATATTATCATCTTTCTAACATTTCAGCCAATTTATTTTCAAAAATATATATGTATATATTTTTTATCAAACAAGCAAAAGCATAAGAGAATTATAGATATATAACTATGTCCTGGAACTCTAATCCTAACATATGTGCATTTAAGTTTCACTATTCTAGACAGAAGATTAATTGTGATGTTTATATAATTAATATTATCTTTTAACTAATATTCTCTTTCTTTCTTAAAGTAGTTACGGATATTAAGCTGATAAAATATATTTTTCTTTAAGAAGAAATTATATATATTTTTTTTTTGTAAACTACTGGAGACATTTTTATTTCTATACATTTTAATCGTAGTAAAATGATAACTTCAAACTACCTAGTTTAGTTATTATTTTTTTTTGTATTTCAAAAATTTAAATGAATTTATACAAATCTACTGAGAAATTAAAAAAAAATCTGTATAGGAAATTCAATTTAACAATTCTATACATATCAAAGAGTGAGTACAAAACTTAAAGGAATTTGGCACTTGAATCAAGTTAGTTGCATTTGGATGATTTCTTTAGCCCAATTTCTTTTATTTGAGCACCTTTTGCAAATTTTTGTCATGTTACTTTATGTATCATAAGAAATTAATAGTTTTTTTAAATTAATATTAGAAATCAATCTCTTAGGCAAATATTTGACAATTGGTTCATTATTTTGTGATAAGTAACTCACAATATTGTCACGTAGAACTGTAGTATAGAACTCAATGACACACACAAGAGGTAGATCTAAACCAATTCATTAACTGAACTCAGAACTGAGAATACAGTAACCGACAAATCTTCTGCTTTTATTCACGCAGAGAAAGTTCCAGAATACTCTTCTGGAGACAGTAAGAAAAGTCCAGAACACTTCTCTGGTAAACTAAAGAAATGTCCAGTATCTTCTGAAACATAAAATTAAGGAATTAAGAATTTACATACATTATTAATCGCATTGTCTCTAGCGGGATTCGAACCCAGGTCTCTTGAACACGAGATCAGTGCCATGACCATTCGGCCATGGAGATTCGACTGTCTTTTTTTTCAATGCGGCAATATTATCACAACGTCGCCACCGATTATTTTAGGCAATCTAATAATATTGTTCTTTTACTTTATATGCCTTCTTTTACTTTATATTCATATTTTTACGATTGGAGAAGAGAAAAAAAAGTGAAAAGAAAATCCATCTTCTGGAATCCAATAATTGAATTTATTTTTCCAGAATAAAAGATATCATACTTTCAACCATTGAGATATGTTACTCTTTTTTTGCCCTTTTTATTATCACTAAAATTGATGATAATTAAAAAACAAAAACAAGATTATAAAAAATAAAGATTCTTATCTCCAAATTTTTAAAATTTTGAATTTATTTATTGACTTATTACAATTATTATAATAAGTCAATTATTATATAATATATAAACAAATTATATATTATAATTTCAAGGAAATATTTTCATATACAGTCGTGAAGAACTTTTCTTAGAGTGTTCTTCATATTGAAATCGCTAGAATCCTCGAAAATTGCTTAAAAAAGAAATACTACATAATATTAAAATTTCATTTGTAGTTTGTTTTTGTTTATTACTATAAAGCCACTCTTTAGTTCGATGAACATCCAATTTTAAATTTCTAAAAATTGATTTTATACTGTTGTAAGAAATTGTAATTGAAGTTTCCTATATACTAAATTTTCTTAGTGCTAAGAATGGAAAAAATGCCATTTACATTTCTCTGATTTTTACTGAACAAGAAAAAGAAATGTGAAAGTTATTATAATTGTAATTATCCATCTTAAGTGCGTCGATTAAATGCAATTTGTATTCATCGCTTAAATGAAATTTATAAAACAAACTAATAAATATTGATAACATCAGGATCTTTATCAAACTTTAGATCAATAATACAGCCAAATATTAATTTTAACTACCATGTAGCATATTGCTAGTTAATAAATTTGTATTTTTTTTTCCGCAAAAGTCCCGCTTTCAATATAGGCATTTCTGAGATATTGAAATTTAACTATTCTATAGAATACACTGAAAAAATTTTAAATATATATTTTATTTCATATTTTTTAAATTCTGCTGAACACGCTTAGTATCACAACTCTCAACTTGATAATTGGATCATCTGTGTAAATTAAATAACCCTTTCTTTACTTTAATAGAGAAGGAGCCATTTAATTAAATAGATGGTTTGGTACAATTACATAGTGGGCGCGAATCACAGGTATATATATATATATATAT
>JAPMOR010034532.1:6664-34881 GCA_026543865.1 Argiope aurantia | reverse complement strand
CCTAACTTTCATGTCGCTAGACGCACGAATGCATTAAATTTATTTTCGCTGAAAAGTAACAGTGAGTGTTTCTCATTTGTTTAATATTATAAGAGTCTATTTATTTGTATACGAATAAAAAATTGGAGTTAGTGAAATCATTGAATGTAAGCTTTAAAACTTTATTTAAATTTAGCATTTTGAAATGTATATTGATCTTAATTTTCATATATATATTTATTGTATACGTGACATTCCATTTAATATCTTTATGCTCCTTATTTTTGTATATGAATAAAAATTTGGCTTTAGTGAAATCATTGAATATAAGCTTTAAATCTTTATTTAAATTTAGCATTTTTAAATGTATATTGATCTTAATTTTCATATATAGAATTATTGTATATGTGACATTCCATTTAATATCTATATGTTCCTTAATTCAAAATTTCAATTCACGTTCTATCAAAAAACTTAATTCCAAAAGAAAAGTCTTTCAAAATCATGAAGCTTATTCCAGAAAGAAAATATAAATCATTCTTTAAAAGATTAATGGTAAATTACTTTGTTGAAAGTTTCGAAGAGCAATATAAAAAAAATGTATCAAAAAGAAATATCGATTTCAATTCGAAAATTCAGCAACGTTATTTCGAAATAAAATAACAAGACTCTTAAAGAAAATGTTGGACAATATATTTTTAAGTCAATTAAAAAAGTTTTAAAACTTATTTTTGTAATTTCATAGTATTTTTCAGTAAATAATTTATAAGAGTAAATAATTTCTTTGTATACAGTACATTAATCTGGATATTTTTTCTGCATTTCGATTTTTAAAAGAGTAGTTATTTTCCAAATTCTATCCAGTAATAAAGAATGGGATAGGCCCTTAATGCAATTGCTCAATATTTGCAGATTAACTCCAATCAATGTTACTAAAAATGTTGCTCATATAAAACAAATTAAATAAAAAATATTAATTAATAACTAATTCATCAATATTTTAATTATATGCAGAATTGCCTGAAAGTTATTCCCGGAAGATGTGATAAAAGCTAAACAAATAAAGATACAATATAGACATATTTATTTCTGAAAAATACATAAAGTGGAATTAGAATTCAAGATGTTTTGAAAATCATTTAATTATAAAGAGACTACTAATGGCAATTAATTTGCCAAATCTCTCTTAAAAGTTCGCTACAGTCTTTTGAATCAATCATATGCCGGCCTAGATATAATGCAATTTTGCTGCTACAGATCTTCTAAAGTTGCTACTGATATTGATAATCTAATAATTTGAAGTATACCGTCAGAAAAATTATAATATAGAGACAAATCCGGTGAATCATGTGGCCAGTCATTATCACCTCGCGATGATACAATAAGACCCAGAACATTTCTCACAAAAAATATGGATGAAACGTGGGATGTGTGATATGGCACCGTATTATTCGAATTATGGATCTTCCTAATTATGACTGTTGAGTGCCTCATAGTGACTTTGAACCAAGAATTTTTTCAAGCAGTTACAAATAATGATCAGATATAATAATGACTACAATTTCACACCTTTTTTGTGCTTCGAAAGGCAGCGTCTTGGTGGACAAGCTGACTACGGAGTGTTCATGTAAAGACTTTAGTTGAAGTCTAGAAGGTCAGAGATGATGATTACAAAAACGTCTAGTGTGTACAGTCGCTAATATTATTTTAAATCACGATCTGACATATCTTAAGTATCCATAGTATGATCTGAACATTCCCTATTCCAACCATAAACCGAGCAACTCTTAACTAAATAAAAACAACTTATTTTTGTATTATCTGTATTTAAAGTTACTTCTTTAAATGGAATTGAGATGTTTGTGTCTTATTTTCAAGCTATTACAAATTCTAAATAATAAAAAGGGAATATAACGAATTGGCATTGAAAAGATAATATATTAAAGTTTTATTTTGCTTAAACCTTAAAGAAATAGATTTTTTAAAAATTAATTTTATTTCTAAAAAACCAGCATAATGAGAAAACAATTACATTTTGTATATATAAATACAGCAGATCATAAAATATTCGTATTAAATTGTTTATTTACTTAATTTTTTGGTTCATTTTATTCCAAAGAATGAAAAACTGTAAAGCCAAATCAGTTACTACTATCTTAAAAATGAATAATTCATAAAGGACTAACAATATGGAAAAGAATTGTATGCAAAATATAGGATAACATGGAACAATATTGAAGAATTTTATAAATGTACAAGAAAATTAAAGTTATAAATTTATACAGGATAAAAAATTAAATATCATAACTCGAAAAATAGAGAATTCTGTAAATGTACAAACAAATAAAATTCACGAGAGTAAATATACACAAAATAATAACAAAATTTGAAATAAAGAATGCATTTCTAATAAGGAAAAAAACTGAAACGGAAATATTTCTTTTTAATTCAATAATATTGATAACATATAATACAAAAAAGAATATGGACCAAAAACAAAAACGAATACAGATATTATTTACTAAAAATAATTTTTTAATGCATTTATTTTAAAAATTAAATCATCTTCTTCTCTGGAGTCTCGATGCACAACAAACGATAAAAATAAAACTTGAGTGCTTAAATTTAATTAAATACGTTTTTAAGCCAATTCCTTCAATTATTTTTTAATATACTGAACTAAGGAAGTAAAATTACACGATTCAGAAAAACAGGAATGATCTTTTCATTTTAGTTTTAGTGCATTTACAAAAGAAACGAATTATAATTTTCTGAAAAGGAAGAAACATTGAGTTTTTCAAAAACTAATTAAAAGTAAACTTTAACAACATTATCTAATTCTTTGATATAGGTTTTCCCGGAATTAAGCGGTTCAAAGAAATGCAAAATTCCATTATCCAAAAAAAAACATATTTGCAATTTTTTTCTATTAATGCAGAATAACAACTTCCGAGTTATGTAAATATTTGCTTTATGTGCTATGTAAATATTTGCTTTACAGATCCTTTTTTGTAAAGAATAACAAATTAATATTTGCAGAAGATGTTTTATGTAAGGATAAAAAATCAACAGATTATAACCAAAATATTTCTTATTTTATTAAATTTTCTTGCAAATTCAATTCAAGTGACCCATTAAAGTTTCGAAACATCTTGTTCAAATAAAGGTGAATCATAGAAACATCCAGAGAAGGGAAATCCAAGATCATTTAAAGGAAGTAAGAATCTTAATTTAATATTTTTTCAAAAAAATACATAATAAAAAAGTGTTAATATTAGTATTTCTTATAAATGAATTTATTTCTTAAAACCTATCCATAATTAGGTATATCGGATAAAATTTTTATATCGAAAATAAAAGTTTCGCATGAATAAAATATGTATTCAGTTTTCAGTAAAAACAATTATTAATCTAATAAAAAAAATATGGATGAACAAATTATTATTAAGAAAAAGTGTTTCCCTGAATCTTAAAACAAGAGAAATTCTCAAAAATATTTCACTGAAAATCAAATTAACCATTACTGAATTATACATTCATAAATTTTGTGCTACGAATTCCTTTCTTGACAAATAGAAATACTTTTTACTTCAACATTTATAGGAGCTTTAGATTTATTATAGAGAGTATGGACTTCACAATTTAAACATAAAAGAAAATTTTAGGTTAATAAAAGACTTAGAGAGCAACATGAAAGTTAAAATCCTTACAAGAAAAGTAGGAAATTTTATTTACTAAGTATAATATCAGCAATTTTGAAAAATCGAGATTTGGTTATTAAAAGTTTTGAAAATTTTAAAGGGAGAAGAAATAATTTGTATCAAACTTTCGTGAATTCGCTGAAGTGGTATTTACCTGAATTAATGGATTTTAATAGATAATAAATGTGTATGTTGCAAGTATTATGTAATGCTTCATATAAAATTCGTAAATACTGAAATTTCTATATATCGAATTTTTTTCGAGGAATCGCTGTATTATATTTAATGCAAATGGTTTTACTGAATTTCTATATTCAAGATATTTCGATTGGATCATTAAAGGCCTTGGATTATATTTTATGATCACAAAGAGTAAAATAATTGTCTATCTATTTATTTTCGTTAAATTTTTAACTATCAGAATCGTAAGAAATCTTTATATTCCTTTCAAACAAAAAATTTGAATTCTTTGCTCATGTTATTTAGAATGTTTAAATCTCTGTAACATCTGAATAGGATATGTAATAAAAAACTAAAATTTAAAAAGGCAATACATTCACATTTAATAAATTCAAAGCCCTTGATTTGAGAAAAAAATATTATTCTGTATAATATAGATTTTTTTTAATATTTTCGAGATAAAAAAACATATTAACTCTATGAGAATTACTATTGGACACTTTTCCCTAATAAATTATTTAATTTTCCTAAAATATTTCTCGTTCATGTATGAAGCGACTTTATGAAATGATTCAAAATATTTATCATATATTGAGTAGAACACAAATTTCCACCATTTGGCAATTTACAGATGTGTTAAGAATAAACTATTAAAACAAATTATTGTTTTACAAAACGTGCTACACCGAATTCTTTCTATATTCCAATTAATAAAAATGATTCCGAAAAAAATATGTTCGAATTTCAATATAAAAGTCATATTTAAGTTCCCTGTTTGCCCTAATTCTTATAGAAAAATCAGTAAATGAAATTAAATTGGTGAAAATGAATACATAAAGTTAAATTAACAAGCTGAAATTTCATATTTTGCTTTGAAGAACTGACAGCTAACTCTTTCAAGGGGATACGAAATAGATTCTTTCCAACGGCCGATTTCTTCCAACACCAAAATTGGTAAAATTTCGATTTTGTATGTGGAATGACATATACAGGATGACATATAAAAGGATGTCTGAAGGATGACATATAAAACTAATGAAATAAAAAGATCAGCACTATTAAAACAATATTAACTTTTTAAGTACCATGACGAAATAAATAGATATCTGCTAATCGAAATGTTACTTAAGTTTCAGCCAAAAGGTGAATTAAATATGAAATGGATCGTTAATTTGTAATTTAATTTTGAAAAATACCGCCTACAGAAGCCTATAATTTACTAAAAATGTATTTTACAGTTAATAATTTCATATGTACTTGCTGATATTAACAAAATGAAGGACAAATTTCCGAAGTAAACAAAATCGGAAATTAGGTAAATGGCAGATAAATATGAGATATTCTACCATAAGTTGTTGAAAAACAGATTAACTTGGCAAAGTATTGTAAACTCATTAACGACAAAATTAATTTAACAAATTAGCCACTCTGTTTCATTCTTTCTTTACTTTCTTTGAAACTTTGAAAGTCATCTCTATAGGGCATTTATTCAAGGGAGGGGGAGGGTAGTCAATGCTTACAAAATGCACCTAGTTGATACCACATTAATGCACCATTAGTTAATGCATCTTACTTATATTTATTTATCCTTAACCGCCTGAAGAGATTGAAACCTAATTGGTAACTTTATTAATCGACATTGTTGTGATAAAATTCAAAATCCGTCCCGTGGTTGTAAAAAAAAAATTTCAAAATGTTCGAATTGCTTTATTTCACGTGATTCTTTATTATGCTCGAAAACATGAATATACAAGAGAATAATTTAGCCTAAGTACACAAGAACAGCATTTGCACTAAAAAGCAGCAAATTGTTATTAATGAAGCTCAACACCATCTCAGAGCTCTTCTAATAAAAACTCATTGGAGGCCAAGACTCGAAAGAATGACTTCGCTTGAGCTCAACTCCACTGCTCTCTTTTCACTACTGACAGTTTATTGTCTTGCGCTTCCGCTTCTCATAAATCCTATGATAGTTAACGAATGATATAGAGCAAACTCTGAAACTCGAGTCTTAATGGAGACACTGACAAAATTCTCGAATATTCGGGATCTTTAATTTTTGGCTACGAATTCAACAAATTCACCTCCAAGTAGAAAAATAATTGGCTCATTTATTACCACATCCGATGTATCGGCGTCCCCTCAGCAGCAATTACCATATCTGTAAATCTATTGCGTGTTTACTTACTGCAGAAGAAAGAAATATTACATATTCATTGTAATATCAACAGAATAATTTCAAAATAAAAGTATACGAAACTTTTAGTTGGTAATACTTGAATAAATTTTTAATATGTTAATAGCGTTGTAAGAGAAAATAAACATTTTTTTTTTAATTTAGGTATTGATGGCCTATGTTTTAAATATACTTCTAATTTTTAAATGCTGGTGATTTATTTGCTTCTCGGTCCAAAGAATGATCATATGAAAAAAGAAATTTATATGATAAGAGAGTCTTTATGTAAGTCTTATAGAACAATGAAAGAAATTCGATATACTCGCAACAACGACAAAAAATGCCAGATTATATAAAAAGATTAACGATTTAAACATAAAAGATTATGTGATTCCAATAACTTAGCCCTTAAGGATTCACCGAAAAATTTATTTTGTCACTCCTGGTATTTCTTCAAAATGCAGAAATCTTTATTTCTATAAAAGAAATAAATAATAACAAAAGAAATGTGATAAAAGGTAGGATTAGAAAATGTGAGTGATATATATATATATATATATATATATATATATATATATATATATATACTCAGGAAAACAGGAGAATGGGCATGATCACTAGTATTCCAATCAGAAAACTGGTAACTAAAGCTTTTAAAACTTTTTTATTTACTATTCAATATCAGAATTTTTGGCTATGTCACAGAACTTCAGTTTAAAGTAGATATTCAAATAATTTAAAAGAACTATTTTATTTTGTAGGAATTTTAAAGTTATTTTAATAAAAGTATGCAAGAATTTCAAAAGAAAGTGTGTGGAAGAAATCTCCCATGGTAGGAATTACCTTTTATTTTACCATAATAAGATTAAAAGCATTAAGTTTAACCCTTAAAAATCCTAAACTTACCATTGTATGATATATTGATTGTTTAAATCGTCATGAAGTTCTGAAATAGAAATAATTTATAGTGAGCAATCTCAATACCGTTATCATTATAACGGAAAGGGCAAATTAAAGATTTTTATAGTGAAAAAGAGTATTAAAATCATGTTTGGAATCTTAAAAAATTAGATTTAGTGAATATTTAATTAAAAAAAGGATCAGAATATCAAAAAAAAATCGTTGAAATGCTTTAAGTATATAATTAATAATTTTGAAGGAAAATTGCACGACATTATGATGCAGATGAATCATTGCAGATCATTTAGAAGCCATGACGTGCAGATGCAGATCATTTAAGACGTCATCTTAAAATAAAATAAGGGAAGAGAGAAGAAAATGGTTGTTCAGGATTATTTCCTTTTAGTTCCAAAAATGATTAGTCTTTTTTTTTTTTTTTCCTTTTTTTTAAGTAGCTCTATTTATTCATTTCAATCCCTCACTTTCTCACTTACAGGTATCAGGTTACTTTCTTTTTTACCTCCTGGTATATAACAGTACAGAGAGACTGCACTAGAAATAAACTTGTTTAAGGATGCAATTAGTAGATAAGACCCCAAATTTTATATTCGAATTCTACTTTGGCATCATTAAATTTCTTAATGCTATAGAAAATACATGATAAATAATGATAGAAAATACATGATAAAAGCATAACACTGATTTTCGCAAGATAAGAGAAGGGGAAAAAGTACGAAAAAAATAATTTTTTCGTATTAAATGAAATAATCTACAAAGATAAGTTTAAAAAGAAGCTGCTAATTAATAAAGTGAAGTCTATCAAATCAGCTGTCAAATGATTAATTAGTTTGAAGATAAGTTAAAAAAATCCGTAAAATTTGAAGAAACAAAACATTCTGATTTCTTTTTAATTCATGCTGCAATAATTTTGTAATTCCACTACAATATATGTCGCACATATTGTATATATATATATATATCGAATATTTCTAAGAATAATCAGATAGCAATACTTCTACTTCATGGTGATTATAGCTTACAGAGTATTAATTAATGTCTATCGTTTGCAAGCCAAAACACTTTCATCAATAAAAATATATCGAATTCAAACTTAAAAATGTAACATATTACACTTATAATTAGAATTTTATTAATTTAAGTTGAATTGTTAAAATCAGAAGCATTTGTCATATCTTTTATTTTGTTACTGATTCAAATGGAGCATTTCCACTGCAAGATGTTTTCAAATTGAATTAATAAGATTTTTCATACTTCAGATTTGAAATAAACTAGCAGGTTGGCCGTCTGTACTCGTTTTTTTAATATCAAAACGGGTAGACTAATGAAAAGTACATTGCAAAAGAAATTAATCTTATATCATTGCTAAAATAATCGTCCTTGGCAGCCAACTTATCCCAGTAGAATACTGATTTTCCTGCCTGGCTAGTTATTTTTGAGGACTCAATAGAAGTTCAAATTTCCCCTCTGTTGTTTAATAAGACAAAAAACACAATTTTACACGGATTAATTCACGATATTTCCGTTTTTGTCTTATTTCGGATTCAAGGAATATAATATCAAATATTTCGAGTGAAATACCTAAGCCAAATTTAACAACAAAAAATTAACATATGAGAAATATTAACACTCAATGTCATTTAATGTAGAGACATAGAGAAATATTAATACAAAAATAACAGGAAAAATTGCTACGGATAATAAAATGAAACAAACTCAGAATGTTTAAGAAATTGTTTTAAGGCAAGAATCTCTCAATAATTGATTCGAAGTTCTATTAAATACACGCCTGTAATGTTTTTCCTTTCCTATCAGAGCATTTAAATAACATCGCAAAGTAATTTTTTCTCATTTAACACAAGACGACCATTTCTTGTGTTTAAATTAAAGGCGATGTTCTAAAAATTGTTTCACTCTACATGGAAGTATTGATTCATGAATTATTCAAATATTTCCATATTCTTTACAATATAAAAAGCATCGTTTTATTCCGAAAGATTTAAATATAATTATCAATAAATAACGTAAGCATAAGATAGTCGAAATGATCTAAGATTGAATATTGATTTTCCACAAACAGTAGTGAAACAGAAAAAAAGATCTCAAATCGGTTATCTGAAGCAATTGCGGACTTTATTTAAGCCCTTTGCGATGTTATGCTAATGTAATATCACTTTTAAAAAAATACTTTAGTTGCATATGTATTGTCCTAAAAACAAACTCGAATGATACATTTTGTCTTTTGATGTCCCAGAAATTATGGAAAAACGCTTTCACAAACTTTAGGGATAAAGTTTCGCACGAATTTTTCAAACAAATAAAAGCAATCCTTTCCTCTTGGAATTTCATATCACAATCAATGGTACGGAGAAGCACATTAAACAGTACCATTCTTCAAATTAAACTATTTGAAATACTAATTTAAAGAAAAACTCCGTAAGCACGAAAAAAAAAGGTTTTGAAAAACACAACCATGAACAATTTACTTCGTTTCCGAGAAATTAGAAACTATGTTATAAACAATGTTCTTCAAAGAATTTTCTTCATATTCTGGTACCTAGTAAAAACCGTGGAGTTTCTTCTTTTGTCCATAGAAACCGCCGATGTTTGGTGATATGCCATTAGATTCTTCTGATAGCGATAACTGTAAAAATTATTCTCGAATCTGAAACTCATTATGATTGAACAGCGGACATTAAATTAGAAATACACTTATTACCAATAATTATAAATATCAAATATAAAACGTATATTATTTATCAAAATCTTCACTCATATATTACTTACATTTATCAAGTTTATTGCCTCTACATGTTTCCATGTACATAGGCTGACATATCAAGAAATAAGTACGAGTGTAAACAGGCTTTCAAAATTTGAATGCAACTGTTTCAGTAACATGGGAAGTTCCATTTATCTAACTCGTTCCTTTAGAAATTTTGCCAAAAATATAATACTAATGTACAATTTGATTTATAATCTCATATACCAAATTCCATGCATCTAATGCACCTTTATAGTTATAGTCTTGCTATGCATATGGGCGAGCATACAAATTTTTCAGTGAAGTATTCAGTGAAAATTTGATTGAAATCTATAATTTTTACGAATGTATTTTTCAATGAATGCAGTTATAATATGCTAGGTTTTTTTTGTTTGTTTGCTTTATTTTGTTTTCACAAATAGTCAAGCATAGTTTCAAATGTCGTTTTTCAATCTATGGAAATTGTAAAACTTGGAAATTCATAAAACATTGAAAATCACATCTTGTTATCTTTACAATTTCTTTTCTTCAATCACATTTTTTAACATTACCTACTTCTCATACTATGCAAGAAGAACTAAAGATATTGATTAAGTTTCGTTTTAATTCTGCATTAACATTATAAATGCATCTAAATTTTTAAAAAATGGATATTCGAATTTATATATCGCAGTATATATGTAGAATAACGGTTAAGAATGACTTGTCAATATATATAATAACTTGTGCACAAAAAATCATTTGATACCGTCGCATGAATATCGTGCATGAATATAAATTCCGTAATAAAAACAATGAAAAGTAGTGACGTAGAGTATACATGCTCTAAAGTGAAGAAAATATTGTTCAGAAACAAATTCTGTTTCACAGAAAAAAGTATTTTTTTATATTAGAATGATATACAGATAATTTTCTGCAATATTGCATTTTGAAATTATGAAGGAAAAGCCAGATTTTGAATAATTTTTAATTCAAAATCTAATAATATTTTTTTTGTCTATTACCCATGAAGAAACAATCTGCTTCAAATACAAAGACTGCCATTTTGGGCGTTTTCGTCATACATATCGCATTACGCATGTTCAGGATTCGTCATACATGTGCATGCTTGCTGCATGATGCAATTTACAAATGGTCAACCTAATAATTTTATGGTACAAGGGGACTCGGTACCTTAAAAATTTTGGAAAATCGATGAAAATATTGATTTTCTAATTTTTAGTGAATAATGATCCTTAAACTTTTGGTTTATTAATCTGAAAATTTCAAAACAATCTGACAAATACTTAGCGAGATACGAAGTTATTTTATCTAACGCGATATCAGGTGCCATGACAACTTCCTGTCTTTACATCGAACATATTTCATGTGCGAGTTGCCAAGCCATTTAAATTTTTCCATGAAATGAAAAGTAGGAAAGTTGTTTGATACTTTAATGGTTAAATCCTTGTTTGCTCATGGTTTTACTGCTTTCGTTCCTCTTTTTAATTTCTCACTGGATATTATAATCATTTTGAAAACAAAACTTTTTCAAGATTGCAGAATTTATTTATTGCTTACCTGCTTTTTAATTCGTTTGAAAATGATTCTCAATAAAAGAAAATCCCATTCTCTTGCTATGAATAATAAGAGGTGTAATCAAAACCGCTTAATGTAGTTGCGATTGAATCAAATTTACTAAATGAAACCGATTCAAATTCGCGATTGTCAGATTTCTCAATGAAACAGAAACTAGATGATTGAACTGATATTTGTTTGGAACACAGAACAAATTTCAAGATAATTTTGCAATGTAGTTTGTCCAGGCTGCCTTAAAAAATCTGTAAATTTGAAGCTGGATGCTAAATCCGAATTTTCATATGAACTGAAAGTTATATGCAGTTACTGTGGTGAAAAAATCAACTCGACTTCCTCTTCAAATTATGCTGATGATAAATTGAATTGATAATTTAAATTGAATCAGCACATCTTAAAAGTGTTTTACACAGAAAGATACATTATATTATACATTGCATTGAATAATAATACACTGTATTACCTTGCTATGCAAATATTTGTATACTGTTTTTTTGGTCCTTTTCAAATATGTCGTTACTACGTATGTCAATAAATAATATGATTAATTCATCTATATACTTCAGATTAACACAAAACTTTTATAGAATTATGCTTGAATGATAATTTATTATTTAAAATATTTTGTATTTATATAAGCTATTTCATATTGAAAATTTTTCGTATTTATGTTTTTGAAACTGTTTTTCGCCGCATGCATTGTCTAGAAAATTTACCTACTTCAAAATGGCTAATTTCGCTTGAATTTCAATCAAATAATCTAGAATTTTTTTCTGTTTTTTTAGTTATTTGATACGCAGAACAGCAGATCATTCCCCCCTCCCCCATTTTTTTAATAATCCCTATTTATAATAATGATCATTAATAAATATAATAATTATTTATATTTATAAAATTGGTATCTTAGCTCTTAGAAATGCCATATTATTGCTCTGAGAAAAAACAAACTTGATACGAGTTGTTTTTATTATAATTTTACTGTGATGAAAGCTTTAAATCTGTTTTTCTCAATTTGCTTTTTTTCAGAATTCTATCTGCTACAAAATGTTAAAAGTCAATCAGATTTTATTGTAATTGCATGGTATTTTTTCTGCTCACTTTTAAATGTATGTTTAATAGAATTAGTCATGGATTTGTTAAAATTTTGATTAGATTTTTTTAAAAAAATTTTCAAAGTGAAAAATTTTAATATTTTTCAAAAAATTTCATAAAATTTTGTGAAACATTTAAAAAAAAGCTTAGTTTTTTTTTATTTAAAATATTTAAATTTGTAACTTCTGAATCTGAAAAATATTTTAGGAATTTAAATTTCCACACAATTTACATCTATCTATTACAAAATTTGAAAATGCTATTGAAAATTGTGGGAAAAAATTTGGAGGAAACCGAGTCCCCTTAAAAGAACAAAAATTGCCATTCATTGCCATTCATTCATTTTTTATGATGATGGTAAACATAAAAATTGTATAGTAATAACTCAAGTGGAGATATAATTATTGTTATCTGTTCATACCACCAGAAAATGTAATGTTAGTTTACAAATGCTGCATTCAGTTACTTTATCGCATAATTTATTAAAAAAAAAACAGAACAGTGGAACAACATTTTTCATCAGAAATTGAGACATAATATACTACGCTGTTATAGTGAAAACTATTACATTTATTTAGAATTAAGATGTTACCAGACATAAATCAGCTTTTCAACATTTTGCAACTAATTGCGCGTATGACACTAGCTTAAATTAGGTTCTGATGCTCACAAACAAGAAACCTTGTTAAAATATGTTTATAGTTAGACAATTTCCTGAACATATTTCTGCATACTTCTAGTACAGGAAACAAGTTTGACGAAATTGCACGCGAAGTTAATTGAACGAGATCCGTTAATTACCAAGGGATAGGTACGTAAAATTATTTGCTTGTATTTATCCCGTAGAGAATTTTTCCCAGTAGTTTAATGAAGAGAATATTGTGAAAATTTAAACGACAGGAGACTGACATCGGTATCTTTTTTGCAACTATCTCATAAACAACCAAGTTACGAATTTCCCCTCGTGTAATTTTATAGTGTATAGTTTCTGTGAATGAGTGGGACAAAACGTTTACATCACAACTGCTAACTTAGATTTATTAAAAAATAACAATTGAACTTTCGAACCTTATGAAAAACAGTTTATATGTAACATTCGAATAGTTTAAAAAATGTATGCAGATCATTCATTTCAAAATAATTGCTAAATGGTTTAGGATATTTCTTTACTTGGTAGGCTAAATTTGGTAGATTTTCTCTAAAATGTTTTGCTAAAATATCCAGAGCATTTACATGTTTTTCTATAGACAATAAGAATTTATGTTCATTTTCTACATTTGGCAAATGCCTTGCATAACCATTTTGAAAACATTACAGTAAAATTAAGGAATAAACTTGCTTCCTTCAATTTCTATCTCCTTAAACTATTTATAGTAAAAGGAAATCCTCCTTTTTGTTGAATTCATCTTTTGTTAATTACTACTAAACGGCTAATGTGATTTTCTTATTCACTCATTTTAGAGCATTAAAAAATCTGCCGAAGATATTCATCTTCATCATATTTGGCTAGATAGCACAGGGTGGGCCAATCCCTTCCTCTGACTTATGTTCCACCGCATTCTATTTTTGACACTTGTGTACCAGATTCTATCCTGGATAGCCAGGAAGTTTGTCTCCACTGAGTCCATTTATCTCATTTTGGGTCTATTCCTTTTTCTTGTTTGTTAGAGGTTTATGTAAAAGAATTTTTTTTAATATGGAATCATCATCTATCTATTTATTCTAGCAACCCGGTTCATTCGATTTATTTTTATAATATATGGCTCTCTATAGATTTTATATAGCTCAAAGTCATATCTTCTTCTCCAAACATCGTTGATTTCTATCCCATCAAGAATGACTCACAGAATTTTTCTTTCGAAAATGGCTATTTTATTTTCTCCAGCTTTGATAAGGATCCAGGTCTCTGAGTCATAAGTAAGTATTGATCTAATTAAGGTTTTATATAGTAAAACTTTTGTATTTCTTGATAGTAGTGAGGATTAAATAAATCGTTTTTGTCTGGAAAATGCTTTATTTGCATTCATTAGACGACCTCGAATCTCCTTGACTATGCTATTGTCTTCGGTAACTATAGAACCAAGATAAATAAAACTTTGGACAACCTGAAATTTGTGAGAACCAATTTCTAGATGGGATTCATGGGAGGTTCCATTACTTAGTACAGGCATATATCTGGTCTTTTCGCTGTTTATGATAAGTCCCATGCTATTAGTAGCATGCTCTAAAGAAAGAAAAGAATCCTTTAATGCGGAAACAGCTCTGCCGAGGATATAACAACTCTACAAATTTTCTGAAAATTACTTTAACTCTTAACTTAAGTGATATATTTTTACTCACTTCTATTAATTTGAGAATTAGTATTTCCAAATTAATAAATTAGTAATTATTAATTTTGAAATTACATTTAATTGGATTTAATTAATTGCATTTTATTAGTAAATGTCTTTTATTTTAATAAACCGATTAAAATAAAACTGTTTACCAATTAAATGCATCTGGCTGAATATTTATAAAATGCGCTTAAAATCTTTTACTTGGAAACTCGTTTTGAAAAGTAATAATAAGTGATTTTTCTGAAATACATATTTTTATTCGAAAATTAATTCTACTATTTGGAAAATAGTACTTTTCCTTTTTAAATTCAACAAATTAGGACGACATAAAAAATAATTTTCCACTTAACATTATACGTGGGAAAAAATAGATAGTAAGGACAATAGAATATTTTGACTACAAACTATAATTTAAACAATAACTTTAACTATTACTTTAAACTATAAATTAAAAATCATTTGAAGCTCATTCAATAACTCATTTTCAAATAATGAACTTATATTCAAATGTAATTATTTACAGAATTTTTGTGGTATTTATGGAATAATTTATTGTTGACAAGAAAGCCATTTAAACAGCTTAATTTATTAAAATTCTTTTTAAGAATACTCACCACAGAATTAGCTCCGTTAGAAATGTTCAATATGTTAATCATTCTCATTATTTTCCTTACATTTGAAATTAAATTTTGTAATTTCGTCCATTTGTTAGAAATATTCTAAACATTTGCAAAAATATATTTGTTTTTCTAATTTTTCGATTCCATGATTAAAATGAAACTTCGTTTCAGAGCAATATTTAGTTTATATATCAATATTTTTTATTTCTTTTCTCTCACAATATATATTTTTAAAATAGAAAAAAAAAATATTAAACAAATATCAGTATCTGAAAGCAATTTCATCAAAATACTTTGTTTTTTAGCTATTTTTTCCCGCTAACGGTTCCGTTTCTAAGAAAGATGCTCTTGAAAGAAAGAAAAAATAATGCTTTTCCGAAAATTTTTCTTTTATCTTTAACATATTATATTATACTAACTACTCTGTAGAAGCAGCTAAAAATTTGGAAGAGCGGATGTTTCGTTCTTTATATTTCAACTGACATACAGAATTTTTTACGAATTACTATTAAAAATAATTCTATAAGTTGATTTTTAAAAAGATGGAATCTTTATTTTATGTTAGTAATTCCATATTTCAACTGTTCATAACACAGCATCTCCATTTGTTAAAAATTTAAAACATTTGTATTGAAAACATGTTTTATATATATATATGAAATTGAATACTGCTATTTTGAAAATTAAAATGTAGGCTAATCAAATATGAAAATAACCCTTGTACAGAATTTTTTTATGGTGATTGACATTTACAGCATTGCATGTTTGAAATTTTGAAATACTTAACTGTGTCGGATTTTTTGGGGGGAGGGATGAGAGGGAATTTTTGTATCGTTAATTAATTTTAATTTTAAATTAAATATTTAGAGGCAATTCTATGAAAAATTAAACTTAACTTTTTAAAATAAACTTTATAAATATTTTCACTGAAAGGAAATGAAAGCTTTAATTAAAAAGAAAATTAATTATGAAAAAATAGATGTGGACAAGTAACAGCATTGTAAAAGGCTCAAAAAAATTTAATGAATCATCTGATTTTCATAACATTATTATTATCTGATATCAAAAATCAAATTCAAATCTACTTAATCTGTACTCACCACTTCGAATGCCATTAATGAGGATTTTTATTGAAAAGTAATTCAAAATATGTCCATTTTAAAATTTTAAAAATTAACTTCTTTAGAATAGGAATGCCATATTACTCTATTCCTATTAATATGTTACAATACTTTCGATATTCGACTTTGAGAATTGTCACAACACTTTTTTCCTGATTAGAAATACTTCACAGAGCATTTGGTCAACTGTAAAGGAACTAAAAGATAAGATGAAAACAGGTATACTTCAAAGTATAATTTGATAACTTTGGAATTGATTGTAATCTACAGGAGATGTTCGTATAAGGTAGGGAGTTCACGATTGTAAACGTGCACTAACACTAGTTGAAGATCATTACTTGCCCATAATAATCTTTAGAACAGAACAAGAGAGGCTACTTATGAACTTCTACAAAAGAACTTCTATAAAGGAGGCTACTTGTACAAAAGGACTCTTCTGGTTACTTAACATCGATGCAAATTGTAAGAACCAGTTTCCATCAATGCGGTTTATATGCATGATGATTCTTCTCTAGAATTCCTTTAATTGCAAGATAATATTAGACAAGGGGTTACTGGGCTGAGGAGTTTGGGTCGTACACAGTGGCTCACCCAATCAAGCTTTCTCTTCACAATCAAGTCTCTGTTTGAACTCCATTAATCATTTATCTTCAAATGGAGAGAATTGAATATGAGAAACAATTCAAATTTTGCGAATGGAACTTTACGAAATTTATGCCATAAAATGATGCTTCTGAGAAGAATAGTTTTGCCTTGCTTTAAAGCAACACAATGGCTATTTTGGAAAGGATAAAGATATATAAACCTTTATACCCTGCGGAATAGCTAATTGATGAATAGGTTATTCAAAGAAGATGATCTTAAACCCTTTGTTCCACCATAGATTGACATGGACAATAAGTTAAATTTAATGGACGGTTCTGTTCAATATCATCGTTCAATATCAACTCGTTTTTTTGAAGACTGGCTTTTGCATATATAGTGCACATGGATTATTCAACAGGTTTATCTGTTGAGAATCCAAAGGAATAAGTACAATTTGTGGAGATTGGTTATTTCTCAATCTTCTCTGACGATTTGATGAATAGAGACTATTCTAATTCATAAATCAGAAATATTACCATAGAATTCCCAAAACTGCTTTGTTAGACGGAGGCCAAGCCTTTGTTAAACAGTATTAATTGTTTGACGAAACTACTTGCACCACAATATCGCTTTAAGTTCAAAGGTTAACTTTTTGATTAAATACTTTGTTTCTAAATATTGAATATATTGGAATCTGCACAAATAAGCGAGAAAATCTTTAATCTATTTAAATCAATAAAATATTTTTCATACGTTTTTAAAACAGCAAAGAAACAACAATTCTAATTTACCCAAAGAAAGAAGTGACAGATGAGTTTTGCATATAAATTTCTTTATAAAAAGTGCACAATCTGTTAATTTGTAACAGTATTTATTAGCAGCTGAAACTCCTCTTGACAGTGTGTGTTTGTTTGTGTGTGTGTTACAATTTGACTGAATAGATAAATCTCAGCTTAAAATCTACACTAAATAAAAAATCATTATCTCAACAGATTTAAATCTTCGTAGTAACGAAACATTTTCAAAGCCTAAAAATTTAAAGAAAAAAAATATTTGCGTATAAATATTTAATAATCTAAAATACTCAATGATTAGAAAAATTGAAACATTTAAGTACTGTCACAAAAACATGCTTTATATACTTTACTTAAAAAAATATTCCAAAATAGAAATAATAAATTATGTAGCATTCAACCAATTGACGACTAAATGCGAGCGAATCTCGGCAAATCTTATTCTAGGATTTCTTCCTCTAAACTGAGGTGTTATTATTCAAGGACTGGAAACATTTATAGTTAATTATCTTAATCAGATTATATATAAAAACAAATGAACATTGAATAAGATTTCAAAGCTCGGATAGAAAACATGCATAACTTCCGTCTAACAGAAAGGGAAAAAAATTAATAGAATTGATAACTTACCAGAGCTTAATGAAAACGTTTACTGCGCTTCACATTCCTTTATTAATTTACTTTAAGGCCTTAATGACCTTCAAGGGTCATTTGAAAAATATAATGAGACAACTAATATCTTCACCTATAAAACTCACGAATCCCTAATGAGCAGCTGCTGAACGTGATTATTTTCTACAATAAAGAGAAATAAATGAGGTTCTTACATGACGATGGTAAACAGAAAAAAGGAAGTAAAAGATTTTGGGATCACGAAGAAGTTTATTGGTATAGACAAAGGTAATGAGTTATAGAATTCAAGGATGATATTTCTAAACTTTGCAAATGTAACCGTAAAAGTTTTTTTGAATAATTGTGATCTAAAAAGAAATTGTTATCAGCTATGCTTTTCTTTGAAGTTTTATCAAAAATTAAGGGTTTTTTCAAAAAAATTTTAGACTTGATTTATGTATTTGTAAAATCTAATCTTAAGAATCTCACATATATTTAAAAATCTCTTATTTATGCTGATGGTAAAAACAAGCTATTTATACTAATACAAAACTTTTTCAATCATGTTAACGAATTTAATTTGATATTAATTGAATTGTTATTCAAATCAATCGACTTTGTCTATTTTTATATACTAATTTTAATCATTATGAAAACCTAAAATTAACAATTTCTATTGTAGGGAATTTTTTTTTACATTATACTTCATTTTATCAGATATATATTCACTAATATTTATTTGCATTAATTGTTGTATTTAATGCAATCCATCAAAAGTTAATACTACATTTATTTTCTTATTTATCTTCATACGCTTATAGGTATGTTTATCAAATAGGATGAATTTTATGCTATGCTTCATAAAATATTTAAAACAATTAAATACCCTTAGAACCTTCAATCTTTCAATGACTCGATTCATAGTTTACAAAGAACCTGTTTTTTCGGTCAAGATCGTGCATAAAATTTCCTTGATCTTGCTTCATATTTTTTTGATCTACCAAGTTTACAAGGAAAAGGATTTAGATAATAATAATAATAATATATTTTCATTCTTTTTTTACATTTTCTTCATTTTTCAAAAACATTTACATTTACGTTTTCTATACTGCATTTTTTTTACTATACTTGTATACATATGATCCAATTCATCACTTATGACATCAAGTCAGACTTCTTGAATTCGTCGGTAAAGGTCATTTGCCTCTACAGAAGACGTACTATAGACAGATAAACGCAACCTCATAAATGAAAATCAAAGGCATCAAGTCACTTGGTACAGGAGTCAATATGAAAGATACTTGTAATCTATCAGTTACGGAATTCAGCATCTAATCAACTTCTTAGAGTTGGCATATGTTGAGGAGAAGTACCATTTAATTTGGACTACATCCGTTGAATTACTGTCAAGGGCCAAAGAGTTCAAATATTGTCACGAAGATGCAAAAAGTAACAAGTCACTAAGTAAGACTATATCAAGTTTATTAGCTTTAAGCAACTCGTAACATGAAAGCGAAGAACTAATTCCAATGCTTGTGGAACTCGGAATTTATATCTTTACAGAAAAAACTGGAATTCTGGAAAAAGTTATAGAAATTTCTAGAACAAGTGAAGAATAAGAAATTCAAATTAAAATTCAACCTTTAAATTAATACGACTCGGCTGGAATTCGACCCCCCGCCCTTGTGCTTGCCAAGCACATATTTTGCCTCTGAGAAGCACTAAATATGAGCACATCTTCCTTTTACGACAATATAATACCATTCAAACTAACTGAAATGTCAATTACCATTCAGTATACTACAAAACAAAATAGTACAAAATAGGCCCAAATAAATAGTTCCTAAAAATTTCACATTTTTATAAAAATTTGTCACCGATGTTGAACCTCTCGTATATGAATATATTATTTTTTGTTTGAAATAAGTTATCGTTTTTACTGTTGATAATCCCATCTCCACTTAAACGATGTTCATATGTCCAAATTATATATTGGAAGAAGGAATGATTTGATACTACTTGAAATGGGATACAGTTGTAAAGCTCTAGACACTGGTCAAGATCTATTTAAACAGTTCATATACAAGTAATTACTTTGAAGTAAATTCTATGCACTTTTATTTTCGGAATGATGAATTTTCAACTGACTTTTTTTAATCTAACATGAAAGTAGAGGGTTAAAAACTACTTTAGTATGAGTTTATGCACTTGTTTTTTACTCTTTCGTAATCAGGCATTAATTTATAGAAATATAAACAAGTGAAAGCGCCTGCATAATCGCCTAGTAAAAGTCAAGAAGTATAATTTACATTCGCTAAATAGTTCTTTAAACACATGTTTTAGAAAGATGCTGGAAATTCAGAAAACCTAGCTAATGTTTTTCATCAACAAGGCCGGTAATACAATTATTTATAATTTAAATCATCAACATCTCAAAACTGTCCTCCTCATCGAAATATACATTCTAAAGGAAAGCTAAAGGAAAGCTCAATATTATACCCACAATTGCAAGTAAAAAAATTGTCTTTATATTTCATCATTTCTCTGGGATATTTTAGATATTCATTTTTTCAAATTTCGATATAATGAATGTTTATATCGAAATGTGAATATAATATAATAAATGTGAATATAATAAAATGCTTTCATCTATATCTATGATAAGACATCCGAATTCTAAAGTAAACATATATCTGCAAATTTTACTGATAGAAGTATAAAAGTTTCTTAATACGTAGATTAATGTAGAAGCAATATAAATTTTAATTTCTTTAAATTTTCCTAAACTTTACCCTGCAAGGAAACTAGAAGTGTTTTCTAGCTGCTACCCATCTGGTTTATTGAAAGTATATTCCAAGGTGCAATTTTTAAGAAAATGAACTCTGAATATATAATTATGTTGTGAAAAAATATTTAAATATTTACTACGTTATGAATGAATAGTTATTCAAAGCATTTTATGCAACTTTGAATGATGTAATTAGTTATAAGATAGAGTCTCAAACTACTTTCAAAGACTCAAAATAACTTAGCGAATGATAGATCAGAAATTTGTAATTTATTTCAGATGATTATTTTATTTGAAACTTCATTTGGATAGATTTGCAAGAAATATTCAAAACAATGTATTAAGCTTGTGCTTTCTTTATACCAAGTCCAATGAAAGAAAAGGAAATATGAATTTCAATTCTCCTTTGAATAAAAATTCAAGATTCTTTGTAGAGATTTTGTAAGCAACTTTATATTCATGACGAAACTGGAGATCCTAGGTAACACTGAAGAGTACCATTCAGCATATACAGAAGCGTGAAAAAGTACCACACGTTTTCGAAATATCAAGAGGATCTCTTCTACCTTGTTATTTTAAGTAGCATTTGCATGATATTGTTATTTCAAAATGTCAGGTATAGTCACGAAAAGTCCTCTATTTTCACTTTTTTATCTTACTACAAGAAATACTGCTTTACTACTACTGAACAGTTTTTGCCACTTTATACCAGAATTTTTTAAAAAAATATTTGTGCCTCTTATGGCAGTTTAATACATACAAAAACTTTATATATTGTTTTTCATGCTCACAACTTTTCAATGAATAATTTTCATATAATTGGTTATTTCTATATACTTAATTATTTTGAGCTCAGAAAATTAATTTTCAAATACACATGTACAAAACCCAAAAATAAAATATCAATAATGAGAGTAATTGAAAAGTTTTATTTCATAATTTAATCCATGAGAAATAATATTTAATAAAGATGCGATGCATAACACGAACTGCATATAAAAACATCTAGGAATTATAGAATGTAAGATATTAAAGTGATGAAATGTATTTGTGGCAAATAATAACAACCTGTCATACATTTCACATTATGTCAGAAAGATTAATTTATAATGTATTACTAATTTCAACACGATTCATAAAAGTGATTAAAAGTTATTCTGGAAAGATTTGATATTTTGCATGTTATTAAAATTAAAGTGTTGTTTCAAATATCCTGCTATTTCATGAATTTAACTCTGTAATTAAAAAGAATAACTTTTCATTATGTTCACAATTTTGAATAAACAAAATTATGCTAGATTTTCAGAATATATATGAAAGATTTGTATATTCTGATAAAGAGACAAGTTATACTCTTTGCCACACAGAGAAAAATTTGGTACTAGGTTTAAAATTTCGTTATTTGAAGTATATAAATTAAAATAGATCTTAACTTTTTATAAGTCATTCTGAGCTCTATTTTATGAGCAATGAAATCGAGGCCAACAAATTTCCGTTTTATTCTCGTTGATAATACTACAGCATGCAATGCTTAATTATAATTTAAGCTATAAGAATTCATTTAAATTAAAGCGTAATATAATTTTTGGAACGTAAAGTGTTTCTCCAGAATCTGAACAAAAAAATTAATTTTTTAGAAACTTGAAGTGGTTTAGGAATAATAGGCATTTATGATTTACATATTTTGATCCAAAATTAATTAATAAACTTAAATGCTTTCCAAAAAAAATTTTTGTTAACATTTCAACTAGCTGAATTATGGAAATTTAATGCAGATTATTATAGATTTGAAAATAATTAGTGCGAGTATGATTTTAAACAATCGATTCTTTAAAAGCTATTTTCTGGAGCAAATACTCATATAGTATAAAAAGGTAAGAATTTATTTTAAATAATAACAGTTTAGCTTATTTAAGATTTATATATCAAGATATTTATTTTTCTTAAAAAAACAAATATTTTCTGATAAAATAATTTTCTGCGTAAACAAAATTCTTTTTTAATAGAAACCGAAAGCGTTACAATTTTATAAACTAGTAATATGACTAGATTCGTTATTTGAATGACGAGTTAATGCTTTTTAAATGAAATATTTTTAAATAAAATAAGTATTTTTAAAATTATTATTTTTTAAATGAATACGTATTTTACAGTATTTTTAAACGAATTATGAATCAGAAATAAGTGAAAAATTATTAAGACAATTTAATTTAGATTCGTCGAAGATATAAAGTTAAAGCTACAGCGATCTACTGGATTAAATTTATTTTGTCAGAAAAATTATTTTAAATCTTCCTTTTTAACAATTTTTTTTTTCAAATTTTGAACTATTTTATTATCTTGTTGCATTTTCTTTCTTTATAACTTTTTTAAATTATATTTTTTATCAGAAAATAACGTTTTTGTTTCATTATAGAGTAGCATTCGAATAAAATTTCTTCGAATTAAATTCGAAGAAAAAATTAGGTCTTCTACGAAGGCAGCTGTTTTATTGTATATAATTTTTTTTTATATTTTTTACCTCTCAAAAAATTCAAAGAAACTTCATTTTCTAATTACAGTTTCTGGAAAATCGTCTAGTCTAAATTTAAAAGAACGCTTTCTTAACTCTTTTTCATATCTTTTGTTTTGGGGATGAAAGTCTTTAAAGAGAGAAATTAAATTTTGAAAGCGTTTTATTTAATACATTTCATATTCCTTAAAGCATCGTTGCAAATTTGTGAATTCTTTTATGAAGTGTTTAAAAACCAATTGATGTAAAAAATATTTTGGAGGCGTTTTTCCTTCATGTGTCTAATGGGGGAAAAAAGTAACAAAAATCTCCGCTATTTATTAAATACACTTAGAAAAAATATACTATCTCCATGCAAAATTAAAATGAACTCCCTTAAAATGAATAAAAGTAAAGACATAGTACAAAAACAATTCTTATTGATATTAAAAGCATTTCTATACAAAATGTTCTTAATTAGTTTTCTTCTTCATTCTAACAATTCTAATTATAATAAATTAACAATTCTTAGTTTATTTTCAAAACTTTTGCGATATTTGAAGCAAAGGGAGACAATATTTTGCAGCTTTTATCAAATTTTCTTAAATTTTAAAGGTGAATGAAATTACTGTCACCGTCAGAAATAGACCCAGCTTACCTGATTGGATATAAGTCTCGTATTGGATCAGTGGACAAAATATATTATATATACGTATCATCGCGAAATAAGAGTGGCGATTAATAAAAAGAAACAGCTAAAACTATAATTGCAAACAATTCACTTAATAGAAAAATATTTTTTCAAAACTTCGAGAGCAAATATTTAAAAATATAAAGTCAAGAAATTATATCAAGTAAACAAGACATGCATAACTGAAAATAAATAATTTTCTTTAAGAAATATTTAAAATAGTTGTATCAAAATGTCACGAAAGCAATTTTATACATAATACCAAAATTTAAAAGACGCAAATCCAAAATTATTGTATCAATCAAACAGGAAACACATAACTGATATTAAGTAATTTTTAAAAGAAATATTTTCAAAAGTTGTATCAAAAGACCACAAAAACAATTTTTGGCATAATATCAAACGTTCATATAACTAAACTTTTTTTAAATAAATTATTTTGAATGTACGCACTGCTCTAAAAGAGCAAAATTAAGAGGTTTATAACGTAGAAATAATTAAATAAAAGAGCTTAATTTTATTAAAAATGATAATGATAATTATACATTTAAACAGAAGGAAGATCTCGGAAAATAGATAAAGAATATTTGATTATGGAATGATTTTGATTCTCTTAGAATTAATAAAAACCTCAGAGATTCTCAAGAAAATTCCTTATTAATAGTTTCATAGCAGTCTTCACTTCTTTTATTAGAAGTCAGCTGCATGAATTTGATTTACTGATTATTTATACAAGAAGCAGCATCCGGATAGTCAAAAACTTAACCAAACGCCGAAAGGCAGTTCTATGAAGATATTTTATTGAGATTCGTGTTACTCTATCAGGAGTTGAATTTATTCAAGACATTAATTGTGAAGTTTCAAAATATATTAAAGAAATGGTTAAAAGTTTTATTAAAAAACTGCAATAAATACTAGATGTGTTAAATGAATGTTAAACAAAATAATTGCATCCAATTTATATTTAAATTCATGGTTCAGAGGGCCTTTATAAGGAGTTAGCAAATTTAATAAGCAGTTATTTCTTAGATAATGTGAATATGCTTAAAAAAAACGTTTTGATTCAAGGCATCAACTGCGAATTTTTAAAATAAACTGAATTAAAAATTAATCGAAATCTATAGTTTTTCCTCAAAAACAACAGGAAATATAATTGTCCAAAATATTTTAATAATTCATAAATTTTTTAAATAATTTTTCTTCAATATGATGTGTTATCTAATTTTAATAAATTTTTAATATATTTAAATATTTATAGCAACAATACATTTTAATATTTTGAGAATGGATTTATAAATAGGCATATCAAAAAAATATAATACATTTTTATAGGAATTTCATTGTTGCTCTATATCTAAAAATATTTTTTTTTGTAATAATGTAGAGATTGACAAAATCAAACTTGAATCATTAATTTACAACATTATTTTGAACTAGAAATTAAAATATCTTTTTAAGTTTTAAAGTTTATCTATTTAATTAATAAGTATTTTTGGCAGATCGCGCTTAAAATACAAAAGGACATATAAATGTTACTTTAAATATATTTGAAGCTTTTTTTCTTTAATATTTTTAAAATTGAAATTGTTCTGCCACCATAACATATAATCCACTTCAATTTGATGCATCGTCTGTCCATTCTGTTTCGTGTTCTTGAAGTGAACGCATTCTTAGGTTTAAAGGATTAGTTACTAAGGAAATTATTGTTCGTGTGTGTGAATACAACAGGTTTTTTATATCATTTTTTTAAAATTTATTTAATTTAAAAAAACAAATAAAGCAAAAATAATCTAGAAATGAATTTGGAATGTTTCATTTAAAGCAATATCTTCGGGAAAGGCAGCCTGACATTAATTCAAGAAATATATAAAACATTTATTTCAAAATAAATGTTAATCTCTTTATATTTAGTTAAATTTTTTTCCCTCTAATTTGATTTTGATTATTTTTTTTAAACTCACGACGTATGTAAAATAAGTTCAAACAATAGTTGCCTTAATATTTCATTAAATAATTTACTTGCTCAAAGAAATATAAAAAAAAAAACTCGAAATAGACTTGTTCTTATTTTTCGAAATAAGTCATAACATAATATCATACATATACATATAATAATATATATAGTCATCATACATATAATATATTTATATGTTACGGCCAGACCGTTAACACAGACCGTTCGATCTGCAGGCCCAATAACTGCCAACTAGGATAACTCGCACAAGAGCGGTGTATTCGAAGAAATGTTTTAAAGGTGATCGTCAGTCTTTTTCTGTCCAAAACACCTAATACTAAATTTTCCAGATTACAGTCTCTTCCGAAATATCGATTCATAAAATACGAACTTTTCTACAAGGAAGAAAAAAAAACAATATTGAGTAAATTAAAATAAATATAATGACATTTATGTATAAAATATAGTGGTGGTGAAATTCGACCGATAGCAACAACAAAGAAATGTCTTTAAATAATATTAACCGCAAAACTATTTTTCCTTCATATTTATCTTATTAGCCCTTATATTTGCTATTTGCCTTCGCAAAAATTTCATATTTTTTGAAGCAATATTTTGGGAGACAATGTGATATGAGATCTTTAACATTAGGTTTCTTAGCTATGGAGCAGAAAAAAGTCTGTCAACTATCTTAAGGACATATAATATATTTATATGTTACGGCCAGACCGTTAACACAGACTGTTCGATCTGCAGGCCCAATAACTGCCAACTAGGATAACTCGCACAAGAGCGGTGTATTCGAAGAAATGTTTTAAAGGTGATCGTCAGTCTTTTTCTGTCCAAAACACCTAATACTAAATTTTCCAGATTACAGTCTCTTCCGAAATATCGATTCATAAAATACGAACTTTTCTACAAGGAAGAAAAAAAACAATATTGAGTAAATTAAAATAAATATAATGACATTTATGTATAAAATATAGTGGTGGTGAAATTCGACCGATAGCAACAACAAAGAAATGTCTTTAAATAATATTAACCGCAAAACTATTTTTCCTTCATATTTATCTTAATTAGCCCTTATATTTGCTATTTGCCTTCGCAAAAATTTCATATTTTTTGAAGCAATATTTTGGGAGACAATGTGATATGAGATCTTTAACATTAGGTTTCTTAGCTATGGAGCAGAAAAAAGTCTGTCAACTATCTTAAGGATCACCTTTAAAGATAGTTGACAGACTGAGCACTCAGTTTTCTTTTGTATTCATACACGATACGCAACGCATTTGCTCAAGATCTAGTTCGTCATTTCGAAGGACGCCAATCTAATCTTCAAGCTATTACGTTGTTACAGCATATACATTCACTGAATAATTTCTATTATGGCTTTAATATGAGAACAGAATAATACGATATCATATTTTTATATATTACAAGTTTATTTTTAACTCAGAGGAGTCACTTATATTTAAATTCGTTTCTGAAACAATTAAAAAAAAGTACATAGTAAACAGTAAATACTTCATTTTTAACAGTGTGTAAAATAATCTGCTCTCGATATCTTTCTTTCTACTTTGGTCGATCGTCCCAACCCACTTCGCGAATTGGCCGCCCAAAGCCCAAAATCAAGTAAAGATCGGACATTGGCCGGCAAGTTTACAGCAACGTTGGCCAAAACGCGAATTGGCTGATTTCGAATCCCTATAGTATTCAAAAATTGAGTATATGCATTACTCAAATTTAACTCTTTTTTACTCGGAGCTATTATAACAAAATGAAGTACTCAAGAATGAGTACATTTTACTTATTTTTAAGTATTCTGTTTAATGTGCCGCCT
>JAPMOR010034523.1:19873-37083 GCA_026543865.1 Argiope aurantia | reverse complement strand
ATTCAAAGGATTGAAATGTGTCGTGTCATTCAAATGTGATAAGTCATTTTCCTAATTGTCTCAACCTGATCTCCGTTATTTTCAACACGTACTAATTGATGATTCACAGTTGAATGTAAAGACTGTTCATATATTTGATATCAGCCTGTATTTGGCAAATTAGGTTACTTGCTAATTTTTCTAGTGGATGCAATTTGACTTGCCACTGCATTACTAGAAATTTATATGCATGTTGAACTCGGTATATTTTGTTTAATGCTGAATGTAAAATGTTATTCTGGGAATATAAATCATTCGATCTTGTAATAAAGGAAACTTTTGAACTACTTTTTTGATTACTTTTTTAAAGGATAAGTACTTGGGGGTAACTGTAATCCTTTCTAGTCTAACACTGCAGTTTGACTGTTATAAACTATAATTGCATTTAAAAAGAAAAAAAAAACTTTTCTGGTATAAGAGATATATAAAAAAAGTAATATAATAATCAAAAGAACTGGAACTGGATATTTCGACGAATCTTCACTTTTCAGACCACCTTGAATCTAAAAAATATGTTTTCGGAATTATGTCATTTACACTGAGAATGAAAGAAAGAACTTTAAGAAGAAAGAATAATTCGAATCTGTAAATGTTTCAAATAATATAAAATGGTAATCACAATTTTAATTTTTTGCTTGAAAATGAAGGTAACATATTTTTTATATTTTTACACATCTTTTCGAGTATTTCAATAGAAATACCATCAAAAGTTATGCATTTCGGTTATTTGATTTTAATTTAATTATTTATAAAAACTGAATTTGTAATAAAAAATTCGATATCCTGCTTGACAAAAGGAAACGATCATGAAAAAAAAAAGTTTAATGGAGTTAATTGTAAAATTGGCAAAGACATTTGCGAATAAATTATGAACTTTCCGTGACTTCAAAGAATATTTTGCCTAAATTGAAAAATATATTATTGGTATTATCAAGCAGTTTTTTCCTAATACATTTTTTAAACTTAGGATGAGACCTTTTTCAAGTCAAGGAAAGTTCATAATTGTAATTCCAGTTATCTTCGCCAATTTTCGGCACTTCATGAATTTTTTTATTTCTTCATATTTTTATGGGTTAGTATATATTTTTCTAATTGGACTTTTTGGTTGATCCCCTATATTTTTTTAGTTATTTTCTTATTTCGCCGTTGTAACCTGTCTCAATTAATGCAGCCTAATCACAGCTATACGTTACTTCCATAACTATGCGAGACGTCGTTTTGAATTCAAAGGGCTTCACCGATTACCCAGCATATTTCAAATTAAGTGACTAACTTATAGAACTGTAAGCATTAATTTGGTAAATATAATTCTAAAAATTGCTCCTTACAAAAATTAAAGAAAAAAGTTTCCGATCCCTCCCTTATCAACCATCTGAAGCCGAGTCCTTAAATCAGAGGCTTATGGTAAAAGAGACATGTACTATTTTCATTTGGCTGCAAAGATCGATATCGCTATATATAGCTGCTGAGATAAAAGTCTTTCTTTTCTCATAATTTTGGGTATTGATTATTGTTCTGAAGGGCTTTCAGGCGAAAATGGTTCACACTTGTTTATAATTTGGAGGAACTTTGCTCTCAAGTTGATAAACCTGCACGTATCTAGTTTCTAGAGTGGACATTCTTATACCTGAATTTCTATATTAACTTAAGAATAGAGACCTAAGTTTGTATCTGTATATTAGTTTTCTTTGCATTCCTGAGATAGTAGAGAGCGCAGTGTTCGGAAAGCCTGATTCCCCATTTGAGATGTCCATAACTGATTTTTAAGTGAAGGTGATATTTAAAAAAATAAAAAACATTAGTTATCGTTTAACTTTCTAAAGTTACTTCCTTAACTTTCATAAACTTACTTCTAAAAACATTTTTGTTAAAATTTTATTTTGAGTTTGATGGAGTTTACTGGCTTTAAAACTATTTCTGATTATGCAGCGCTAAAATTTTATTTTGAATGTTCAGTTATGAAAAATGGAGTGCTTTTATTCACGATGAGTTCTCAACATTCGATCGCACGTTTTTAGACGAATTTGCCTATAACTAATAGTTTCTGTGAAAGTACTTTATTAATTAATTAATTATTATTTATAATAATATTTTCATTATTCTGTTTTAAGTTTTTTACTTTCTCGTATACGTAGTATAGCGAAAGTACAGTTATCATCAAAAAATTCGAACTCGAGATTTTAACGAATTTCTACGTTTTTGACCTACCCGAGTTCGAAAAACATATTTTTTGCAAATATCCATCTGTTAGTCTGAGACAAAGATAACTGAAAAACGCTTAGAGCCAGACGGATGAACAGTCTTCACACCAAATTTTTTGATATTTATCAAATTTTGAGTAAAATCTGTTCAGATAAAGTCCGTCTGGTCGATTACTCGAATATAAGTTACTACGATAATTACAAATCGAAGAGAGCTGGATAGATAATAATCGGTGCGCAGATTTAGCATTTATAGTGTCAAATTTTGAGCCAAATCCAACAAAGAGTTGACTATCTCTCGGTCTGTATCTTAACATATATGTAAACGCGATAAGTCAGAAATGGAATGATTTAAATATATCAAATTTGGTACGATATTTTGTAAACTAAAATTGTAATAAATTTTTGTTTTATTTGGTTAGGAGAAACTCGTTTAAAATATGCTGTATCGATTTCGTATACTATTAACGGCATGTCAAGGATGAAAAAGCCAAAATATTCGCCAAGGAGTACGCGGAGGATACAGTCAAAATGCTAAATTTGCGCCAAAGATTAATATTTTGTAGCTGTCGTACGCTAATTCCATGGAGGGCATTTTCTGGGATAGCACCATTATGAGAATGTGTGCGAGAAAGTTTTGGGATGCCACTCCTTCTGGTTTAAATACTTAAAAATGGTAAAATTTTTGAGAGAATTTCTAGAAATTATAAATTTAGTCGATTACATATGTATATATTTTTGTTATTAATCCACAAAAACAGTGTATTTCTGTTATTTTATATATCTTACAGTTTAAATACTGTATCATCTTACAATATTACAAATAATGGTCACCTTTTTCTAATAGCATTATAAACGTAGTGTTTCAACAACCATAAGAGTTGCTGGAAATTCTGTTTTATATTTTAATATGTCTTTGACCATCAACTAAAAAGCTCAAATTTTGAAGCCATTATTCAATGATTCGCTATGATATCTTCCATCCTATTAAATTGTAAAGTATTTGATTAAATTGTAATTTATATGTTACCAGAAAAGTACGGAATCCATCATTCTTTTGAATGGCTAGGCATTATATATGTATAATGCATTGAACTAGCCGGCAATCTATGAAACGATTCAAATTTCACACATTTTTAGACATTCTATAGAATACAAAATGAGAAATCGGCAAAGTGTGAAATACATCTCTGCTTTGTACGGCCGGCCATCTGGGGGGGGGGGGCGGGGGGGTACGGTAGATGCTATGCACCGGGGCCCCGTGACTGAATGAGGCCTCATCGTGATTAAGAATTAAAATAGTGTTCTGAACATTAACAGCGTTTACACGTACTGAAATTATACAAGGTTTTTTCAACGTGGCTGACTGACGTCATTATTAGGCAATGATCGTAGTGATACCTATAAAAAAAGGAGGTTCATTTATGAATAAGGAAATTCCTTTCATTGTTTAGACATAGCTGCGCGACTTCTGGGCGCAAGCGGCGGCCAGAAGACGAGGCTGAGACTGGGTTCAAATGGATATGTAAATCATCAGATATTTACTTTTTTCTACATCTAATGTAATATTTTTTATGCGTGCATCTGTGTATATTTGTTTATATTAAGTTGTTCAAACAAAAAGTAAAACGGAGATAAATTAAACGATCAACTCCTAGCAAGACATATTGCATTACTGCTTCAACGGCCATTACCGGAATGAAAAGAATTAAGGAAGAAGTTTAAATAGAACAATCGGTGGATTTGGAAATATACGTTTATATATTATAATCTAATGCAAATGTCCAAAATATTGTTAATATAAGGTAAGTAGATTTACAGTCATCTACTAGATAATAGCGTACATTATAGGATATAGTAATTTGATAATTCATTCTATAAACTGTTTAATACTGTTAGATATAACCAAGTACATGCCAAGGAAATATCCCTCTGGGTATCAAAAAAAAGAAAATTATCAGAAAAGAAGAAAAGCTAAACTTCAAGAAGTCACAATTAAATCTGTTTTCTTGTCTACAGAGTAATTCTGACAAAGAAATTACAATTCAAACTTCAACTGGGAAAGAAAGTACCACGCAAAGAACATAGTCTTGCAATGAAAATGCTAAAATGGTGAAATTTGTTGAAGAACCGTGTGTTTATACAAATATAACCGAATCAGAAAATGATGACGAAATTGGCCATAACAAATATGGTCAAGAGAGTATAAATGATCCTAATTTATGGCCTATATTATAGCGTATAAATTTAGAATGTTTTGTGTGAAAATCGGACCCGTGTGTGTTAAAATCAATTTTGTCTTAAAATTGGAGCATTTTGCTAAAAATTCTGAAGGTAGATCATTTTCCATTACGTACTACTTTAAAAAAATGCCAAATGGTGAAACCCAACTTCGCAGCTGGTTAATTTATTCAAAAACGCAAGACTCCGTATTTTGGTTTAGTTGTATAGTCTTTTCCAAAAGAAGAGAAAATGACCAAACTACACGATTTATAGGTCTGATCGTATAATCTGAAAGCAACAGCTGAAGAAATGAATTATAAAGCCAAAAGGAGAGAGTATTTACAACACTCACTCTTCGGTGAGTGTTGTTCGGTCTTTTGCTGTCTTTTTGTTGTGTAAATAATTAAACATCGAATTACTTTTCCGAATGCAAAAGGTTAAGCCTAAACAAAGATGATGACAAAACCAAATCTAATGCTTGACACCGGATTCTAAAACCATGCGCGCTTTTGCGCATGCCTCAGGATGGGCTTAATTCGTCAAAATAGGGACGAGAGGAAAGATGAAAGGAGATGTTTGCATCTAATTATATATATATAACAAATTCGGAAATCGTGTTAGTTACACCATTTATAACTCAAGAACGGCTCCGTATCTTATTTCCGAGAACCGTCTCCATGCACAGTAATAAAAAATTAAAACATAAGTTAATAATACTTGATCCATTGCAACGTATCAAATTTATTCTACGCATTAAAAAAAGTTCTGGAAAGTGATATCTTATTTCTGAGAAACGTTTCGGGATGATCATAAATAATTCGAATATTTGACTTCGAAACGTTACAAAAATAAATACAAATGTAAAATAATTACCACTACTAAAAAATGAAATAGTTTCAATCTATAGAGGCTGGATTTAAGAGTCCCAGGATACTTTTCCAGTTTTTTGATTGGTAGACGATTTTCAGCTCGGTTTTGCTTCAAAATGAACTGTGACAGTTTAAATTCATTTCTTGAACTTCAATGGCAGTCTTTCGAATGGAATATTATTTGCAATTTTCCGTTGTGTATTTAAAAATGATTTTTTATAATTCATTATTATTTCTTTAAAAAACTGAAAAAAATTGCAGCAGCGAGATAATCTTCGGCGCGATGCTATAAGTGTTGATTTGAATCGAGCAGCGTTTCTATATGATTGCACAATTGATTACAGTTCGCATCCTTTCGTTCGCATTGGTCAAATGGAGGTTGTTGGCGAGCATTGTGGCGCATTAAAGTTTGTTGAGAAACGCTTGGATTGGGCTGCTTAAATGGCAAAGTGAAATTGCCATTATTGACTTCGCCACCTGAGCCATTGCGTTCATTGCTTTTCGGCGAAACACTAGAATCGCAACATTTTCTAGAGAATACTCAAAATTACAATGGCTGTTTTAAAAGGACTTCATTTGGGGAAACATTATTCAAGAACCAGGATTTAATCCGACATTCAAGGTAATTTAATTTATGTTGAAGAGAGTCAATGTTCATTTTCTTTAAAAGATGAAAAATTGCTCAAATGTAGTTTCAATTATAGGCGAAAAAGTTTAGGTCAATGTATTTGTTTCTAAAATAAATAAGGCATGCTAACGTAAAAAAAAAAGATATTATAAATGAGTAATATTGATTTCGCTTTCGACAGATTCACCAACAAATTGGATTGAAAAAACCACAGCATAAATTCTTGCAAATATACATCATTAGTAATATAGAGGAACAACTTGATCGACGTGAAGAGATCAACCCAACAATGAAAAGAGCAGTTCAGCAAGATCTTCATGAGCATAATGCATTAGTCAGGCTGCTTCGAACGGCGTTGAAACGCATGTTTTGTTTTTACCAATTTAATGACTGAGCTTCGTAACAATTAAAAAAAAACATTTTAATAGATTGAGATTTCAACTCGAGTAAATTCGAGCTAAGCTAAGCTCGAGTTGACACGTCATTAATTGAAAAAGCAATTAAGGAGTAAAAATTATTTCATTGTTAATAATGATCATAACAACTAACAATTGATTAACTATAAGTGTGAAAAATTA
Organism: Argiope aurantia; assembly: GCA_026543865.1. NCBI lineage: Eukaryota > Metazoa > Arthropoda > Arachnida > Araneae > Araneidae > Argiope > Argiope aurantia. The sequence goes on along the minus strand of JAPMOR010034523.1, from coordinate 30,545 downwards.
CAATTAATTTTTTTAAAATTGTTAATGTAGTAGCAAGTAACAATGAATTAGTTGTCAACTGTGATTTCCAACAGTTAATAATTCAGTAATTAATTTATTTTCATTAATCAAATAACAAGATGATTGAAAAATTAACTGATTAACGCCCAACGCTGGAATCAAAAGCATTCAATACAGTCGTGACTTCTAATTTTATTTCAGGGGAGGACACTATAAAGAAAGTTAGCTCGATGAGCTGTTATGCATATCGTTTGAGGATTCGTCAAAATGCTGTTAACTATTTGCTGCGATTTCGGCGATTGTTTCAACATTATTGTGTCAACATGCACGTCAAAATCGAAGCGGAGCGACTAAATTTCATTAGGTTCAACCAAGCGAAACTGCGTTCGGAGGAGTATATCCATTTACGCGATGCGATTAGCATCGAAGGAGATGCAGCTAATGTTGGTCGAGTAACTATTCTACCGGCGACGTACACAAGCAGCCTGCGTCATATGCATGAATATGCGCAAGACGCAATGACAGATGTTCGTCATTATGGTGGGCCAGATCTATTTATTACCTTTACGTGTAATCCGAAATGGATAGAAATTGTTCAAATGCTGTTTCCGGGACAAACATCAAGTGACCGGCACGACATCACTGCACGTGTCTTTAAGCAAAAAATCCGGTCACTAATGAACTACATTATTAAGAAGCGCATCTTTGGGGATATTCGATGCTGGATGCATTCAATTGAATGGCAAAAAAGAGGATTGCCTCATGCACACATTCTTATTTGATTAGTTGAAAGAATTCAGCCATATCAAATAGATATCATATGTGACGAGATTCCTGACCCCGAAACCGATCCAGACTTACATGATGTTTTAATACGAATATGATTCATGGACCGTGTAGCGCCATCAACACCAATCACCGTGCATGGTCGACGGCAAGTGTTCCAAACTTTATCCGCGAAAATTCACGGCGGAAACGATCACTGGCAAGATGATTATCCACTATATCGGCGTCGATCACCTAATGATAACTATCGTACTATTATAACGAAAGTGAAAGGAAACAATTTCGTAATTGACAACAGTTGGATTGTTCCATATTCTACACTTCTTTCAAAAATATTCAAGACACATTGCAACGTTGAGTGTTGCAATTCCGTGAAGTCGATCAAATACATCTGTAAATATGTCGCGAAAGGCAACGATATGGCGGTTTTTGGCATCCAAACCACCGATATTAACGATGAAATTACCAGCTATCAAATGAGTCGATATGTGAACTACAATGTGGCGATTTAGTGTGTATTCTTATTCCCTATTCATGAACGTCATCCCACTGTTGTACATTTGGCGGTGCATCTGGAGAATGGGAAACGAGTTTATTTCACCGCGTCGAATGTTTCTCAACGAGCTGAAGTACTTCCAGCGACAACATTGACGAGTTTCTTTGCGACTTGCCAAAGCGATCCGTTTGCCCGAGATCTGCTTTACTCAGAGATGCCACGTTATTACACTTGGAACGATTCATAGAAAAAATGTCAACGTCAGAAGCAAGGAGACGCAGTTTCTGGTCATCCGGATGTGCATTCTACTGAAGCTCTTGGCCGTATTTATAGTTCATCCGAAGAATGATGAATGCTTCTATTTGTGGTTGTTACTAGTGAATGTTCGAGGGCCAACCTCATTCGAATCACTACAAACTGTTAATGGTATAGTGTGCCCAACATTTCGTGCTGCATGTCAAGAGATCAATTTGCTTGAAAATAATAATTATTGGGACACGACAATGGCTGAAGCAACTATTTATGCATTTCCAAGTCAAATGAGCCCATTATTTGCTATCATCCTTTCAACATGCCTCCCATCCAATCCACGTGACCTGTGGAACAAATTCAAGGATAACATGTCAAATGACATTTTACATCGAATTCGTGTAAGTTCAAGAAATCTCGATATTGAGGTAAATGAGGAGATGCATAAACAGGCTTTGCTGTTGATTGAAGACATGTTACCCCATGTACGGCAGTTTATTATTGAAGTTAGGATTGCCAGCGCCAGATCTTGGAACGAACGATGCATTTAATCGAGAATTGGAACGTGAACGTGAATATGATCGACATGAATTAGAACAAGCAGTTCAAACGAATGTATCCCTACTGAACCCCAACAGAAGAAAGTGTATGATACATTAAGGAAGGCAATTGATGATGGAAATCATGGCTTATTTTTCCTGGATGCCCCTGGTGGAACTGGGAAGACATTCCTCATATCATTGCTTTTGGCCACTGTTTGTTCGAGATCGAACAAACGGTAGCAGTTGCTTTTTCTGGCATAGCGGCAATATTGTTGGAAGAATGCTGTACGGCTCATTCAGCATTAAAGTTGCCGTTAAACCTACAAAATTCTGAACAAGTGACATATAACATTTCGAAACAATCCGCAATGGACAAAATTTTAGTAGCATCTCAAATCATATGGGACGAATGCACAATGCCGCACAACGCGCATTGGAAGCGCTTGAGCGGACATTGAAAGATCTGCGCAATGACTCGAGATGCTTTGGAGGTGCAATGATTTTACTGTCTGGCGATTTCCGCCAAAACTGCCAGTCATTCCAAGATCGACTACTGCCGATGAAATAAACTCTTGCCTCAAATCATCAAATCTGTGGCGCTATGTGAAGAAATTTCAACTGACAACAAATATGAGAGTTGCATTGCTGAACGATGCATCTACTGGATATTTTTCCAATCAATTGTTGACCATCGGTAATGGCCGTGTTCCTGTCGATGAATCGAGCGGATCTATTTCATTTCCTCGGAATTTTTGCAATTTAGTTTCATCGAAAGATGAGCTCATTAATAAAGTGTTCCCCAACATCATTGATAACCACAAAAATCACAAATGGTTTAGTGAGCGAACAGTTTTGGCTGCTAAGAACAAAGATGTGGATGACTTAAACTTCGTAATTCAGAATCAAATCGTTGGTATTCTACATTCATTCAAATCTATTGACTGTGTAACAAAAGAAGTCACCAACTATCCATCCGAATTTTTAAACTCTGGATGTGCCTGGCTTATCAACCGCACAATTTACTGCTGAAGGTTGGCTCGGTAATCATGATGCTTCGAAACCTAAACCAACCAAAACTATGCACTGGAACGCGTTTAGTGATAAAAAAAAAACTGATGATCAATGCGACTATACTCAAAAGAAAATTCAAAGATAAAGAAGTTCTCATTCCGAGGATATCCAGGATCCCACGCGATATTCTCTTTGAGTTTAAACGAATTCAATTTCCAATTTGTGTTGCATTCGTGATGACGATTAACAAATCACAAGGCCAATCGTTGAGTGTTGTGAATCTAGAAAGCCCCTGTTTTTCTCATGGTCAATTATATGTGGCATGTTCACGTGTTGGTAAACCATCCGCTTTATTTGTTCTTGCGCCCGATAACAAAACAAAAATTGTTGTATATCAGAAGGTGCTTGACTCAAGAGAATAAACCCGAATGTACATATGATTGAATAACGAAAATGTTTTTCTGGAAAGCCATTGTAATACTTATTTTTGTAGTTTGGAATAGTAGTAGAGAATTTGGGAACATTTAATTTTACAAGTTGTAGTAATTCTGGTTTTAAGGTTAATGAATGATAGAATTTGCTACCAGCCAATCCAAAAGTTCCTCTTTTGCGGATATTACAATTTGGAACTTTATTAACCTGCACATCATGATATGGAGCGTTATCAATTACAACCATAGCATTTTTTGGCAAATGAGGGATCAATTTCTCTTTCACGAGAAATTTACGAGTTCATGTGCATGTGATACTCCCCTTTAGTATTACTAACTTTATAGATGAGATTTGCTTTATGCAAAAATCTCATGTAACCCCCAGCACACACCACAATAATGCGACGTGAAACATTTCTTGTTTGTAGCATACCATCTACATTTTACGACTGCCAACATTTATTAAAATTCCGGTTATTATCTACCCAAGTTACTCAATATATATTATTGGTCTATTTTCTGTGCGATATCTTTTTTATGGTTCTCAAAAATTTTCTCTTTAAAATTATGTTCTCTCATTCAACTAAAAAGGGTTTTTTTTCCCAAGAACATTTCTTTACACATTTTTTTCTATGTGAAGCAAAATTTCGATAATGTTCTTCTCCTGTTTCTCGACGAATCTTCTTAGTGGTGCTAATAGAAACGCTGGCAATTTCACCGACTCGTTTCGAAGAATAAATAATTCCCCGTTTGCTGCTTCTTGGTCACAATATTTAATGATATTATGTAAAATTTTCTTAGTACCACCCCTGAAAGCTTATTTGCTACTTGAATTAGCCATATCAAAATCCAAGTTTGAGTCAAAATAAAATGAAGTGAGAAACGACACAACATTCGCATACACATGAAAAAAAATTGAACGAAAAAGTAGTTAATGGGGGGCAATTTAAGGAAGTGAATTCCGGAAAAGGGCTCATCCTTCATCATCTCACTTCATAATGAGATGGAATCGTTGAAAAGAGGTAATCAGCATACTGAAACGAACTGTAATTAGGTATGAGAAAAATTGACATCAATAATAACAAAATAGAGTTTCAAATAATTGAACATTTCTCTTCATCACAAGCATAAATTTAGGCTCTCTGACATGAACTTTTCCTAAATCCTGGATTGAACATCTCTTTACTCTACGGTTAATTTTAGATTATTTCAATTTACACCACAAGCTCGAGCTCGAATTGCAATAAGATACCATCTGCAAGTTTAGTCATACATTGTATTATTATTGAGAATAATCTCAATTTATATAAAGCATGTGAATTGCTTTCAACTAACTCATTCTAACAACCTTATAGACTTATTAATATCTTCCCTGGATATTTTGCGCAGTATTTATATCTATGTTTCAATCAAATATCAATCTAATTTCTAGTTGCTCTTTTTTTTTTTTTCTTTTTTTTTTTTTTTTTTTTTTGGCTTTATGATTTTTATTTTACTAGAAAATGGGGCGATTGTGTATCGTCTTTCTCGAAACTTTCACTAATAATTAGATTTTTCCATCTAATCTAAGTTAAATCTAAAATAAAATTAGGGAAAAGCTTTTAACTATCTAGTTTCTGTGAAGAATCAAACTATTCATTTCCAGGATAACTATTTGCAAGTCAATTTAAGGCTTATTCCATGTTTTCCATTATTTTGATTTACAATAATTTAATGCCATAAATTCTTATTGATCTTCCTATATCCTCCGCCATTTAAATACTATATTCAAGAGAAATAATATTCTCATATGATTAAAACCAGTTCTCTAAATGATTCATCTTTACTCGTTTTTTCTTCTTTTGTAATGATATACAAAAAAAAAAAAAAATCCATGAGGAAATGATAAGGATTATACTTGAGCTAACACCTTATTTTCTAAGCATTTTGATTCTTAATGTGATAAATGTGTATGTGGCAGATATTTAATATAACAAATATACATTTACAAAAAAAAGTGCATTTTTAGTGTATAAAATGTATATTGTCCATGCTGCAAAATGTGTCTGATTATAAAAACATTTTTTCCATGAAAGTTATGTTTATTTTTTTACGCTATTTTATTTTTCAGATTAAGAAATAAAAACAAAAAGGAAATATTTATAACTTTTATTGTTAATTTGTATAGAAAGAGTATCTGTTGAAATGTTAGTTTTAACTATACAATGTGCCAATAGATGGCGCCATGGGCAAAATATGTATGTTATATATAGGTCTGCTCCCAAAATAAAATTCGCTTCTATTTTTTCATTTATCATTTTTCGGGTCTCCAGTCATGGAAGGAGACGGACGTTCTGAGAGCAGATGCTCAAGTAATGCTCAAGTAAGAGCAGCAAAGGTGACCGACCGAGAATTATGAGTGTAGGATTCAATGATAACCACACAGTCCCATCGGGAACGAGTAACAAGTCAAGTACTGTTGCATCTTCCAGGGCAAGTAGCTATTCTAACTACAGAGAAAAAACTCAACAGAATTCACCTAAAATCATTAATACCAAATATGCAAAGGAAATAGAAGCATGGATGGAAAAATACAAAGCAAGTAAAGCCACCAACGACAATTACCCCAACTTTGAAATAGACTTAGCTGTAAATGAAGATAAATAAATGGACATTAACGACACATCTCAAGTAAACCTAAAAAATATTATTCAAACAATGATAACTTTCAACCAGTTAACCCAAAAAAGGCCGCTAAAATAAGGAAAACAGAAGAAAAACCCAAAACCATGGACACAACTAATAGGTACAAGATCCTGAGCCATAACCAAGATACTCAAGAAATAACCAACAATAGACCAGCTACCATAAACCTTAAACTCACAACTACAATCTGATACTCCAAGAAATCCGCAGAAAATTCCCCCTGAAAACAAGCTACTCCAAAATATGATTACAATCCAACCAACTAATGAAGAAGAAAGAACCAAAATCATTGAAATCTTAACAGAAAAAAAGAAAGAATTCATTCTATCCAAAAATTATGAAGAAAGGCCAATAAAAGTAATTATAAAGGGACTCCCAATAGACACAGATAAGGAAGAAATAATTAAAGAACTTGCAGAAAGAAACTACAGCATTATTAGAATTTCACAACTAAGAAACTATAGGATGAAAACCATGTACCCAATTTTCCTACTAGAGATTAAGAAGTCTAGAAGTGCCCTCAACATATACAACGAGAAAACCCTCCTCCACCTTAAAATCAAAATAGAAAGTTACAGACGAAAAACAACCGCGACCATCTGCTACAACTGCGCAGGATTTCACCATTCAGCAAGAAATAGTAGATTAACACCCAAGTGTATCAAATGCGGAGGTACGCACGCAACCAGGAACTCAAATATAACAGAAAAAATACAGGATCCACTTTGCGTAAATTGTAAATAAAGAGGACATACAGCTGCATAGAAAGGATGCAGTAAATTCCCCAAATTAACAACAATAAATAGAAGACCCTCCTACGCAGAGATAACGACAAGGAATCAGAGAAATGTCCCTCAACCAGTCCCCCCATCTCGAAAACAGAATACGGAACTTACTTTTACAACCAACGAAGAATTCCCCTCCATCCTGGAAACCCTGCAAATACTTAAAGAACTGAGAGAAATACTTAGGAAATTCCCTAATCTCATTGAAGCAGCCAAGCTAGCGAAGAAAACTGAAAACAAAGAAGAAAAAAAGATGATAATCCTAAACGCACTGATCGGCTAAGTCTTACCACAAGTAAAGTAAATCCTCTTCAATAACCAGCATCCTGCTTGGCCACTTACGAACAATAGCTTATACCTCACCTAACTCAGAAAACCTTCTGCATCAACTGTATATCTTGTACTATCAAGAACCACCACAGTTCATGCCATCATACCTAGAAGTCAAGTCTATTCAGCCAGTTATGTCATTAAGGGGATATTCCTATTCCAAGGACGGGTGCCCCGATAAGCCTGCCATTGAAGCTGAAGTTGAAGATAAAATTCGCTTCTCTTCCTGCTGTCTCCAGCTAAAGAGGTATGTGACTAACTCATTTTTTATCTAAATTCTTCCTTCGCTGCTCTGATATTTAACTGATTTGTTCAGGCTATGGGCCCAGAAGAGCTTTAATAGAATAAGATTGTAATGTTTGTAAGAATAATTATAATGAATATTTTTTTATGAATTAAATGGAAGACATGTGGAAAACCACATGGTAGTAGGCGTAAGTGTAAAATGTGTATAATTGTGATTGATGATTTTTTAAACTTTAATCTTGAATTTTAATTAAATAACTAAGCAAATTCCTATATGAGAATAAATAAATTTTAATAGAAAATTTATTTAAATTGCTCTCAAAGGAACTTTGCCTTGCTTGGTTAGGGTTTTAAACAGGATTCAGCATGCCTGGGGGAGAAGGTTCATTCAATCATAAGCAGTTAACTGGTAGGGCTAATTACATGAATTGGAAATTTCATCACATCACTGTATTTAAACTTGTAAATGTAATGACTTTTATTCCAATGTCAGCACATTGAAAGATGATAAATTGAGAGAAAGCAGAATATTTTGTATTTATAGTTCGTACACTGTTTACATTTCTTTCACTATCATAAAAAATAATTAAAACCAAGCTTTTCTCTCTTTTGGTAAATAAATTTAGTGGATACTACACAGATTATGATAAATGTCTTCTATTATAATCTGAAATTAGAGAATTTTAAACTTGTTTCCTTTTTATCATTATGATTAATTTAAGTGGCCTAGTTAAATTTTAATTCACATGGGATATGAATTTCAAGACGTTCCTCTTTATCATTACTTTATATGGTATCTTTAAAATTTAATGCTATATATGTTTCAAATTATTGTGTCAATGGAATAAATGCTGATTTATATTCTGAAATATTACTGTATACTACCTCATACTGTTTCTTTATTTAGCACACTTGCAAATAGCTTGAACTGTAAAAATGTGCTATTCAGTCTCTTGAATTTGTTCATTCTTTCCATGAGTAACAAGATATACAGGCCAGTTGCAAGGAGTGGGCACCTACAGAATATTTTTAAATAAATTACATGAATTTTTTGGGTAGTCAAGCATTTCTTTTTCCTTCCAATTGACCATTAGTAAAATATTCAGATGCTCAATTTTTTCTTATACAATTTAATTTTGGAAAATTTCATATTTCATTCATATTGCATCATTTGTTTTCTATTCACGTTGTGCGACCTGCTATCTTTATTTCATTTTTGCTCTGCTTTAGGGATGATTAAAGTTTTGATCTCATGAAAATTAGTATTATTAATACTTACTGTTAAAATTGAGGATTTTCTATTTTTAAGTTGAATCCTATACATATGCCCTTTGTTGCCACACTTTATAAGTTTTTTTTATTTCCTGTTTATTTTCATTTTAGAGTTTGTATTGCATCTTATTTCAGCTTAGAATCTGGCAATCCTGTTTACTGATTTAAATGGAATGTTGTGCTTGCCTTCAGAAAGTAACTTTTAGGTTACATTATTTCATATCTTTGATGTTGATCAATTTCAGACTAGCGGCTAAAGCCCAACACGGTTGTGGATTGGATGGGCGAATCTATTTTATTCGTAGGTAAGTCCGGTCATCATACGCAACCGTGTTGCTGTTTTCTTCCGCAGCTATGTTGTTGGATAAGCGTGAGAGCATGCTTGAAGGAATATTACTGCATTGAAAAGGCAGATTGGGTTTTGTTTTAAAGCCTATTTATTTGGATCTCCACATCTGTGTTTTCTTAATTTTTTTATGAATAATAGAATTCAAGTTATGTAATTTTTTTATAGAAATACTGCATCCGAAAACGAAACAGGGTATTTCCAATCACTTTATCAAATAAACGCTACTCAAAATTATAAATTGCTCTACCAGCTCATTTTTATCTGTATCGTAATACTTTAGTGATAGTTTCCAACACAATTTTAAAATAAAAAATTAATTAAAATTTTAGTGAATTAAATTTTATATTACTAATAACTTACTATAATTGAATGAAAATATATATTGCAGGTACATTAGCTACTGATTAAATACTATTTAAAGACTCTCTTTCTGCGATTTAAATGTTATTTACAGATATACTAATTGTGGATTAAAGTTCTTTTGAGGTTACGAGTAATTTACGAAGATTTCTTCCCCCTTACCTTTGAAGAAGTATATATTTATATATATTGTTGATGGACTAGGACTCGGACCCTTTCACTCAATCGCTTTTTAAAAAATTTAATTCCATCATTAAAAACTACTATTAAGATGTTATTTTTTAAAAATATCATATGGGTTTTCATACCAGAATTATATTATTCATTGATTTTTCATGTTTTAAGAAATTAATACTTCCCCTTTTAAGTATATTTTGATAGTAATTAACGAAGGAAAGGCCCAAAAATCTCCAAATGTAACGCCAAAGTGCATCAACCTATAAATTACGAGAAGAAAACAAGCATTTGTATGTTCTGTTTATACAAAAAAATCGTATTATCGCCAATCTTTCTCTATTAATTCATAAGTATCACATTTTTTGTTACTGTAATGAAACTCAAGGCTTTTTGTATTGTTTATTCAAATATCTATTCTCTTGTTTTCATTCAATTACTTAAATCTATGTTAACATGTTTTTTTTTTTATTATTTTGCACTCCTTTAAATGAAATAAAGAAAAATTAAATTAAATTACTAACTAGGCAGTCCTTGTAAATTTATAAAAATTTCAAATAAAAAAATAGAAATACTTTATTTATATGTAAATAAAAAAGAAAAAATACATTTATACAGAAATATACATTTTCCAAAATTTATATTAAAGTCTCTCAAGGACTAATATTCTTAATATAATTTAAAATAACATTTAACTTAAATACAATAATTAGTTTAAAAAAATTGTTATTGATGATTTTGTTTTGATGTTTTCTTCTTTACTATAAATTTTCTTTGTTTGCTAATATGTTTGTTTGGTGGAGCTTTGGATACTTTTAACATTTCTTTTTCTTTATGAGAACTACTAGTCGAAGCAGTGGCTACCTGAAAACTTGCTTTTATGACTTTGATTTATTTCTTTCACGTCTGGAAGAGGATGTAATGTGTCCCATTCTAATATTGTTGATTGCAGTTCT
>JAPMOR010034523.1:0-19863 GCA_026543865.1 Argiope aurantia | reverse complement strand
GAAGAGGATGTAATGTGTCCCATTCTAATATTGTTGATTGCAGTTCTTTTAAATCTTGAATCATTCGGTTTTTCCTAATATTTAAGTCTTCAGTGATTTGAAGAGTTCTAACTATTGCATTTTTTTCACAAACTTGCTTTTCTTTTTTTTCATCGATATGTATACTTAAATTGTCTTCAATGTTATCTACATTTTGTTGTGAGTTATCATTCTTTTCATTCTTTTTTGGTGATGCACCCAATATGTACTCCTCCAGCTACACCTGGAGACATAAAAAAGTAAACACGACGATTTTATCTGACCATGTGGCCAGATACATCAACCATTATCTATCTTGAACTAAGAAAATCCATTATCAGAGTCACTACAACAATTGCCAAACTGTTCTTTTCTTTTGAAAAAGCAGCTTTACAGAATGGCTGTTGATTGTAAGAAAAAAATATTTTTCAATTTCTCTGATGGTATCCTTCTTTTCGTAACCCATAGATTTTTTAAATTCATTATTCAGCAAGTTATTTATGACTGATAATGAGGGTAGCTTAGAACTGTCCACACATGCTTCTTCATAATTTTCATTAATATGAAGCTCTAATTCCATTTGCAACATCTGTTTTGCAGAAACTGCTGTATACCCTAATTTAAACAACTCTATCAGATGCTTTCACGTTAGCTCTGATAATGGTTTGAACTTTTTAAAAGCAGCACTATCAAGCAAATAATTATGTGAATACAGAAGCTTGCATAAGGCAGGAAACTCTACAACTTCTGGAAGTGGTTCTTTGTGTTTTGGTAGCGAAAAGTAGCTGTAAACAAAATAATTAGAATATTTTAACATGGATATATTCAATTCCAAAAATAAAAGCAAAGCAAATTTAAGTTTTTCAAAATATAATTCATAATAATATTAGAGATAAAAACTTATTGTTGAAAATATAAGAAATAATTATTGATATTGAAAAATAATTAATTAAATGAAGGAGATATTAGGCATTAATACATATTAAGAAAAATGTAATCTGATTTTTTTTAAAATTAGTTCTATAAGTAACTAAGTGGCAAATAAATCCAACAATCACACTAAATAAAAATTTCTTATCTCAATCTTTTGATAACTCATGATAAAAATGTATAATAAATTCAATTTTATTTTTATGGAACATAGGTTTAATCATAAAAATGAATTCATTAGTTAATTATTGATGAAGTTTTATATTAGAAGCTTAGATCACAATGTCTATAGAATAGGATAACCATTAGTTAAAAGTTACTAAAATAAAAATATTTTTTATGTACAGATTATATACATTACATGACAAATCTGAAATATGTTTATTTTTATTTTATGAATATGAATTTAATCTATATTTGTAAGCTATTAAAATAATTCAGAATTTCTTTTTAGTTAGGAATTTCATTTTACACTTAAGATATGTAATATTAGATAAGACTGGATTATGAAACTATTGAAATTTGCTGCAAAGGTACTACATAAAAGTTTGAAACTTAAAAAAGAAAAAAAGATAGAAATTTAAGGGCAATCCTTATCCCCGGGCAATTGTTAAAAAGCCAAACTATGGTAATGTTGTTCCTGCATTGTAAGACACAACAGAAATATGATTTTTTTTTTATAACAGAGTTTAAAAGCCAGTGCTTACCATTGTACATCAAGTATCTGCAATCTGTTTCTCAATAAATAACATCAATGTTTCATATATTTGATTATATATATTAATTGTTATTATTATAAATCAAATTTAAATAATTAAAACTTACCTTTGAATAGTAATTTTAAGAACTGCAAAGCATGAAGTATTTTTACTTTCTTTCTTACATTTTAGTTGTAAAAATAGTTTTCATATAATTAATAATAATAAGAGCATTAAGTGTAGATGAATTTCAGTAGAAGAAAATAAATATTATTTATAAAGTATGAAGTAGTGTTTTAAAAATTTCAACTAATAATAATAAACCAATCTAAAGTCTTTATTTTTTTATTTTAACAATATTTCAAATGTGTTTAAAGATCATAAATTTATTAAAATTATAAATAAATCAATATTTTATTTCAATTCTTAATTCTTCATTGGCTGCAAATGGCCTAGCAGATACAGCTTTTAAATTCAATTCAGGTCCAGATCTGAAATTTTTAAAATGTTTTCTTAACATAAAATGTGCTATTATTAATGAAATGTGCATTGTGAAGATCACAAATAACAGCACACACACACACACACACAAAAAAAATTACTGGATTTTCTTTTGTTCATCGAACTAATCAGAAGATTGAAAATAGAATAAAAAGAAAAAAATATTTCTATACGTGGAAAATACTTATAAACTATGCACCATTTGCTAAGTGCTGTAAAACAAGGGAGGTACCAAATATCATTCATGCGTCAAGCAAAATGAACTTTAGATCTGACTTTGGTTAAAAATATATATCAATATATAGTACAGAGTATGGAAGCTCTAAAACTTTTAAGGATTTGTAACACTAAAACAATTTAAAAAACTTGAATAATACAATACTTATTATAATGAAATTTGCTGCAATTAAATATATCTGTAGTTAGACAGATACAAATATGTCTCTTGCCACATGCAAATAAACTTTAAATCTAACCTTGTAATTATCTAAATAATAAAATAAAAAGTGTCTAAAATCACACATGTAATGCATTTGAAGTAATAAAATACAAAATATTAGTTATTACTTGTTGCACATTGTGCTGGCATATTAAGTCACATTTATAAACATTAAAGCACCCAATTGATTTGTGTGTTTTCTGAACACGCCTAACTGTTTGATTTTTGTTCATATTCTTTAATCCATTCCTAAAATATGTGTTAAAAATGCAAGCAATAACTATTCAAAAGAGATATATAAATTATTTATATATTTATAAATCTTGATATTAAGTTAATAACTAAACAGAATTCAATTCTGTTTTCTGAAAATTCCAGTTTGCTGAAAAAGAACTTCCTAAAAGTTTAGAGCTCAAAGAAAAGTCAGAAATCTCTGGGCAATCCTTAAAAAATAAAACTACTGGGAATGTTGTTTCTTTATTGCAAGATAAATCAGAAATATTGTGATTTTTATCCATAACAGAGTTGAAATATTCGAGGAGCAGCTGGTGCTCACCACTTTACAACATTTATCTTCTATCTGTTTCTTGATACATACCATCAACGTTTCATATTTTAGAATATGAATTTATAAGTGAAGTAATTTTTTTATTGCCTTAAGTAAGACTTTTATCTAAATTTGAACTCTTTCCCCCCCCCCCCATAAAATTATATAATTTGTTTTCATATAAACATAGATAAATTTTAATATCATATTTAAATTTAAAAAAGCAGCAAAAGAAATAGTTTGATTTTTAATTCATTTATTTTGAATCTCTCTTGATTCAATATGTCTCCTCTTGTGATATTTTATATGCATATTCAGTGTGAATTGAAATGATTTCTATACCATTTAATTTCATCCAAAATATCTTAATAAATATAATGCATTTGCAGATGGTCATCTAATGGTAATAATTTTAATATAAAATTAAAAAATAAATCTATTTTTGCATATGCATATTCAGTAAGAATTATAACGATTTTTATACCGTTTAATGTCATCGAAATATCTTAATAAATATAGTATATCTGCATATAGATATTTTATGGTAGCTTATAAAAGCTTGATTTTCAAGTCTTATTTTAATAATTCTTCATTTATAATATCGGAAATACGGAAAACAGCCAAAATTTCATCAATCTCAATTACTTTATACTTATATTTATCTGGAAGATTTATTTTCTCCATTTTGAAAAAGAGCAGACAAAAAAGTATGCATAAATTAAACTAAACAACATGCATTGGTTGCAGCAAATACAGCACAGAAAATTCTGTGAAAAAGAAATCTACCAATTAGAGCACGTCGGTATCCTTAGTCTGCACAATTTGCGAACTCCTGCAGTTTTGTAAACAAAAACTAGTCTCTTCCTCTTAAACCTTGTCCCTACGAAAAAATTCGCGTTTCAATGGACTCTTCCATCTCATATACAGCGTGTTGGGTTTTAGCTGCTAGTCAATTTCAGTCTACTTCATCTGTAAATACTCTGTTGTCAGTTTATTGTCCTCATTATGTAAATAGAATCTTGAATCTCTCTGTCTTTTATTGTGCAAAAATAAACAGAAAGTAGAGATACGAGTCAAAATAACTAATTATAATGCATACTCAATTCATAGGCTTAATGTCAAACAATACTTGCAATTAAGTAAATTTTTCACAAAACTTTTTTTATGTCGATTAGAAATAGAAAGTTAGTATTCCGTAATATCAAAAAGTTAAAACGTAGTTTGCAGTAATTAAATATAACAAAATAGTTTATGTACTTATTAATTACTGATGAAGGATTGGCGATTCGTTGGCAGAAATCCATGCAGCTGCTTTCTGTTGTAAAAATAAAAAAGGAATATATTGAGTTTATAAGGTAATATTATTACACTTTACTATATGTGAAGGTTTAATTCAAGTAGTCCATTTCTCAATACATAAATAAATGGAAGTACTATAGATTCAATTGATAATTTGCGAGCTATGAATTATTCATATTAAATTGAATCATTCCTTAACTAAACAGTGCACAAATTATTTATACAAGATCAATTCTTGTATTCATGATCAAAGCATGGACTAATGGATGGCTATGAATATGTTGCTATTTACTGTCATAATGTTTTCATGAAATTTAAAAAAGAAAATTCCTCAATTTAAGTCATCATTAAAAACTGTTACTTAAATTTATTTCAAACTAATTTGTGTAATTACATCTGCCTTATCTAATTTTTTAAGAACCAATAAAAAATTTCCATGATAAGAGAATGAAAAAAAAATTTTATGTAAATACAATACATAAATTGAACAAATATTAATAAATTGATTTTGTTTTTATGTAGAACATTCAGATTCAAAGAAAATTGAAATATATGGAGCACTCTGCCAAGAATTCTATTGGAAAAGATATGCAAATGAGTTGTGCTTCTGAAATTAATGTAATTTTTTATGTTAACAACAATATATTCTTGAAAGCCTAGCCCGTTGTGGGAAACAGAATTAAAGAATGATAGTATTCATGATATTTAAAAAAAAATTCTATATTATTGAAGGTCTTGTAAATAGCCTGCCGATCTTGCTCATTTAATGAATAAATAATGACTTCTTTTAATTATTGATATAGCATTGAACCTTTCTATTTTATTGTGAATTTTGAGAAAAAGCATAAATATTGGTTTTGTATATTTCTTCTTAGTTATCTTTTAATACTTGTTTATTTGTTTAGAAATGTTCAATGTGACAAATCCTGATATTATTGAATTTTCTCTGGATGAGGCAAGTTTTTGTAAATTCATGTTATTATTTTTTTTTTCCAGATCTGTTACTCATTGATGCATTCCTGAAAAGATTGCACTTAAAAGCTTTATGTGAAAGATTGCAACTACCGTATCATTGTTAAGTAAGTTATATTCTTTACCAACTTTAAATTATTTTCAGCTGTATTATTTACATAATTATTAACACTTTTGATATAAATAAAATCTTTTATTTAAAGGAAAAGTTTTTTATAATAAAAATATTTTTAATGAATTAACATTCATTTTTATATTTGTATGACTGATTCATTGAATATTTGGCTGTGGCAAATAAACACATGATTTAATCCATTAGAAACCATAAATTTAATTAACAACATTTATAGCACATTTACTGCTTGTGATACATATCTATGATCAACCAATTCCAAAGCTTGAACTGCAGCAAAATGAAATAGAAATGACAACAATGATAATGTTCTATGAACCATTTACTTTAAATAATAATAATGTAATTTAGCTGCTGTAGCCAATGCCACAAGCAGTGACACGAGATTTTAACTGTACTTAGGGTTAAATTTCATCCTTTTTTCAATAGTGAGTCACTGTCCTTTGTTCATCAGCCTATGCTCTAGATCCTCCTGCTGGTAGTTTTTAATTGATGTTTTTTACTGGGACTGCTTCTGACTGATAGGATGAAGATTCACTACTCGCAACAGCTGGACTGTCTGCTAATATTTTCAATATGTAGGGAGGTTTCAGTTTGTCTACATTGACCAACACCTTTTTCCCATTCCTTAAGAACTTAAAAATTTTGTCATTGCGTTTAATCACTTCAAAGGGGCCCTCGTATGGAGGTTCCAACCTTTTTCTAATATTGTTTGACCACAGAAAAATAAAGAGTCAGCTCCTTATTTACAAAAACTGCATGGCTTGTCAGAGGTGAAAGCTGTTGCATTGTTTCTCTGAGCCTTCCCATAGAGGTAGTAGGATCAGGATTGTTTTCTATAGGGGGCAGAGAAATTCACCAGGAAGGCGTATGGTAGTCTCATAAACTGACTCTGCAGTTGTTGCTTTCAGATCTTCCTTCCATGTAGCTCGAAAACCAACAATATCCCGGGCAACACAGTAGTCTACCAAGCACTGCCATGAGCCAATGTAGCTGCTGTCAGCTGTCGATGAAATCTCTCGACTTGCCAATTTGCACCCGATGGTAAGGAGTTGTGTGGTGCCTTGCGGTACCCAAAAACTTCATTAGGGCATTAAAAAGAGATGATTCAAACTGCGTTCACTGATCAGTTGTCAGCCTAAGGGTTGTACCGAAGCTGGAGATCCAGCCAGAATAGAAAGTTCTTGCTACAATTTCTGCGGACATCTCTACTACTGGAAATGGCTCTGGCCACATAGAGAACTGATCTACACAGATATGGCAGTAAAGAAAACCCTCTGATGGAGGAAAAGGTCCCACTATGTCAATATGCATATGCTCGAGGTAAGAACTCAGAGCAACAAAAAAAAAAAAAAAAATATGTAAAAATATCTTAATGTAAATATCAGAATGAAATATTCATTTTTTTTTTCTTTTCTTTATAATTTTCTTATTGAAATTTTAAAATTTATTCAGACTTAAAGGTAATCAGATAATATAAGGGCCATCATTCCAGACACATTTTAATTAATGTTTTAAACTTCAATAAAAATTTTAAATTAATTACAGTAATTCTAAAATCATAGTCTGCTAAAATTAGCATAAGAAATTAATTGAAAAATCTTCACCACTCATTTGATTAAGGAGAAATAAGTACAAGTATTATAACAGCATTGAAAACATTATAGCAAAATAATATTAGTGGAATGCAATGATATTTAATCTGATCTGAATGATTAGGGTTCAGTTCTTTTTAGGCAAAAATGCATGAAGCAGTCAGAATACATGGTCTGGTTAGCATTACAAAAGGGTAAAAACTTTGAAGAATTCTTGAACTATTATTTTTCTCTCTCTCTCTCTCTCTCTCTCTCTCTTTTACCCCCTTCTTATCTCTATATTATTAGAATCTTTCTTTAAAAATGGTCCCAACTAGATCTGGAAAAAATTAATGTGTTTAATTTTTTTGAAACCTGATCTTAAGTCCTGGTTAGTTAAACCTTTTTGATTATTATTATTTTCAATTGAAACTTATTTTCACACCATTATCAGAAGTAGTCCAAATTTTATGCAAATAACAACAAACCAGCGGGAGTGATCTCCCTAAAATTTTCTTGCATACTCTCAATTTTTAAATTGTGCCATAAGTTCTCAATAATTTTGAATTCAGGATTGTTTACTGGCCATGATAATTCAATGCTCTTTTTACTAAACCACACTTTCAATATTTTTGCTGTGTGGCAAGGGGCTGAATCCTGCTGAAAAATAAATGATGCATTGTTGGGAAAGAGATTATTGATGGAAGGTGTAAGTTTTAGCTCTAGAATAGTGTCAATGTGTTTTCTTGGATTTAATGTTCCACTGATAACATGAAGAAGACCAATACCCTTTGCTGACATGCATGATCAAATCATAACACTGAGTTCTTCATGGTTGTCTGAATGCAGTCAGGATGTAGCACTTCGACTATTCTATGTTTTGCATATTTTCGCCATTACTACCGAATAACGATATTTTTGTTTCATCTCTCGTATATCTTGTGACCACTGATCATCTGTCCAATTAATGTGTTATTTTGCCCACTGTAATCTCTTTATACATTGCTGTAAATTGTGATAAGGATTTTTTCATTGAATTAGATATTGGACCTCTTAGTCCAATATCTAATAATCTTCTAATTGTTCTTGAACTGACATAAATGCCAGCATCATTCAATTGACTTCTGGTGGCTACTGATGACATTCTTCTCTCTTGGAGACAGTATTTTTATTCTTTTGTTATGAACAGATGGGGAGCACCTTTTTCAGCCATTTCCTGCTGTGTATTTTATTGAATTTGTCTCCTGATATCATAAAGAAAATTTTCAAATTTCAAATGTTGTCACTAATCCACTCACATGTCTTGCAATTTCAGCATAGGAAAGACCACATTCATGTAACACAATCTTAGTTCTCTTTCTAGGTGTCCAATCTATTCTTTTATTTGATGTCATTGCTTCTTGACAGAATATTAGAAATGTTTACAGAAATTCCAACTATATATTAAAAGGTTTAACACATTTTCTAAATTGCAATTTGATTACATAAAAGACAGTCTTCCTTCTACAGAAAAAAGCACAATAAGGACTTGTTCCAGCTTAAAACATGATGTCATCTTCTGCTAGCAGTTACGAACATTTGATTTCTTCCCAGAACAGGAACAGTGATTTGTTAGGAAAATTAGAAATTACAATTCACTTCATCACTGTGTTTCATATTCAGATTAAAGTATTAATAACTTTTTTGTATTTTAAATACTTGAATTTTTCTTTTTGTATTGAAATCAGCATTAAATTCTCTTTAAAATGGTATGTAAGAGTTTGCAATTTTTTGAAACGTAACATTTTCTATAAGCATACAAAGTTAGAAAACAAAACGATTTTCAAAAGTGTCCACAATTTAGGTCACTATTATGTGTGTATGTATATATATATAATATGGATTTCTGTATACACATGGTCAGCTAAATTTCTTTCTGTTTCTGGTTAATTAATGCTTCATTATTGAAAAATTTCATTTTCCCATAAAATGAGGAGTGTAGAGAAAGGTGGGAAATTATCTTATGTAAAAGGGAAAGTTTACAGTTATTGAAGAATTAGTCATGACTTTCTTGTGCATAAAACATTGTAATGACATCAATAGCTATTTAAATGTCCTGGATGCTATATTAATAAGTTTTAATTTTATTGATATATTTCAAATTATTGTTCTTAGTTAATTAAAACGGATAATCAAATGTCAGTTCATATTTTATCAGTTATTCAACAGAATCATTCAAATTATCGATTGAAAAGTTATATTTCCATGTTTTTTTAATGTCTACATGGAGATTTTGACCAGATATTCTTGTCAAATGCGACTCCAAGGGGTTAGAGCACGTTCCTGGGAAGCCTTAATCGATGAAATTTTGTGTCAGGCAAGATTATGGGATTAGAGGCGAATAGCAATAGCATCGATCAGTTGTTGAAAGAAACAGCCAAAATTATTGAAGAAGTATTCTGTGTCGCAGCAAAAAATCACAGGATATTTGGTTTGGAGATGAGGAAATAATAGATTCAACATAGCAACAACCTTCCAGTGAAATTATGGAAATGTTGATAGTTTAAAGCCTCATACTAGAACAATCATCCTAATACGGCCATAGCTGTGTGCATTACAGATTCATTTAATGATAATGCTATATCTCACTTTTTACCAAATTTTGAAGCGTAAGTGAAGAAAAATGCCTTTAAGTAATTTTCTTGTAAAAAAAGACATGTATCATAAATAATAAATTACGTTACTATTGATATTTTTTATCTGAGAATGGAACGCATTGTTCAATTTTATATGGAATCGTATGGAATAAATTGTTTCATTCAGCGAGTGTATGGGATTTCGAATAAGGTTGGAGAACGAATTATGCTCATTTAGCGAGGCTCCAGTGTTATCCATTTCACAAAATTTTGTTGACATTTCTTAATCCAACCGAATAGCCATGTGTTTCTACAGTTTTTTTTATAGTTAAACAAATGATTAGTTAATAAATAAATATATAGCAAATATTTAATTATTTTTTGCTGTTTTCAGAAGCTCTAAATTTAAAGAGGCATTTTTTGTTCTTTTTTTTTTTTTTAGGCTCCAAGATTGGGTTGGTACGACCTAATGACATGCTAATGAAAAAAAAAATCATCGCATTTTTCGGAATAAAAGTGGCAACAAGAAAAGCTTCATTTTTAAAAGACCACAATCCCAACTTCAATATGCAACATATCCTAATGGAATCGAGAACGATGCAATAATAAATTCCCCAACACATCTGTTTAGAAATTTTTAATCACGCTATGATATTGATTACTTAGTGCATTTGTGTGACTGTTCTTACATACAAAAAAGTAATTTTATTCTTATGACACGTGTAAAATATTCTTCCAAAGATAACATTCAAAGTTTTCCCTTTTGATTCATCTAATTTAAAAAAGAACTTTATTTTTGCAACAAATTATATTCGTTTTCAAAATTTTACTGGCAAACTGGATATAAAGAGATGCTTCATGCTCGTGACATGCTGAAAGAAGTTTTTTTAAAAACGGAATTTTCTCACTGACCACTTAGTAGGGCAACAATATACTTGCAAATTTTGTGATATTTTCTCAGCTTCAGAATTTAAAAGAACGTTTACTGGTGCATTCTAAACAGAAACCACATACATGTAACATTTGTAGTAGTAGCAGTAGTAAGCAATTTTTTATTTTTTTTTTCAACATGCACATTTAAAAGTTCATTTAATGTCGCATACGAATGAGAAACCCACCGCTTGCAGTTTTTATAACAATGTCTTTTTTTATGTTTTCCTATTTCTAAAGATATTTATGGGCGCATAGATGAAAGAAACTGTTTAAATGCAAGTTTTTCAAAAAAAACTTTTCACAAAACAAGCTATTAAAAGTACATTTACGTCTTCATAAGGGTGAGAAAACGTATACTTGTGAATTTTGTAACAAACCCTTTTCGGATAAGGGGAGTATCAAAAGACATTTAGTGATGCATACGGGAGATAAATTTTTTTCATGCGAGTTTTGCAAGAAAGTATTTTCCCGAAAGGCTTATTTAAAAGTACATTTACGTACGCATACTGGAGATAAACCGTATGCATGTGAATTATGTAACAAACCCTTTTCGGAAAAAGGGAATTTAAAAAAACATTTACGGATACATACGGGAGAGAAACCCTATGCATGTGATTTCTGTAACAAATCCTTTTCAGATAAGGGGAATTTAAAGACGCATTTACTGGCGCATACGGGAAAGAAATTTTTTATATGTGAGTTTTGCAAGAAAGCCTTTACCCAGAACGGTTATTTAAAAGTACATTTACGTACGCATACTGGTGAGAAACCGTATGCATGTGAATTTTGTAACAAGCCCTTTTCGGATAAGAGGAGTTACAAAAGACACTTACGTACGCATACTGGAGAGAAACCGTATGCATGTGAATTTTGTAACAAATTCCTTTCAAATAAGGAGAGTTTAAAAAAACATTTACGTACGCATACGGGAGAGAAACCGTATGCATGTGAATTTTGTAACAAACTCTTTTCGGATAGGTCGAGTTGCAGAAGACATTTACGTATGCATACTGGAGAGAAACTGTATACATGTAAATTTTGCAAGAAGCCCTTTTCGGCTAAGAGCAGCTTAAACAAACATTTAAAAACACATATGAAAGAGAAACTGTACGCATGAGATTTCTGCAATATAAGATATTCTCTTTCCATTTCTTTGAAGAAATATTTACCAAAGCATATCGTAGAAAATGAATTATATACCTCTGATGTTGAATAAAGCTGTTGTTAATGGGAGAGCTTCACCTCATCTTAAAGAGAAGGACTTAAAATAATGATTTTGTATTAAGTTAATGTTTCATAAAAGAAGGACCAAAGAGGTTTATTATTTTACTCATTAAGTTGAAATAATCTCTTCTATAATTCTATTTTGTAGTGCAAAGCGCATAATGCATATTCATTGTTATTATGTGGGTTAATTCTTGTACTTAAATGAATATTCCAGCTTCTCAGGGATATTGAAGAAAACAAAACAACTTTTCATCTTATTGTTCAACCGAAATTACAACTAGCAGTTGAAAATTTAAACGATACAGTTATAAATGTTTATTAGAAGCACCTCATAAACTACGGACAATAGCAAGGCGATACGATAAATCATTCCATACCCTTGCAGTTTCTCCAATATCATACTTTGAAACCCTGCTGATATTCATGTTTGAAGTTTATCAACATCAGTAGATAGTTTTGGAATAAACCCCTGCAGTTTGTTGTAGCCCCATATAAGTTTATTAATGTGAATGTGTTTTATACACATGCATCAAAATGTTTACAATAGAATATTTTGTTTTATTGAAAAGTATTGTAAGTTAAAGTACTTCGTTTTTACTTTTGTGTGTGTGCCTATAACTTGTGTAAGTTTTCTTCTGTGTCATTTTGTGCCTTCTTAAATTTTCAAATTTGTGATTTATTACTAGAAATATATTATCTAATATGCTGAAGTATGACTTTGTACGGAAGTGTTTCAGTTATGGAATTTTTATAACATGGTTTTTCCTGTTTCAAATCTTCACTTTATATTAAAACATTTTGTATCGAACTGTTATTGTAAATTTTTCCTTAAATTTCGATTATAAAGTTTAAAATTTAGATAAAAATTAAAATTCAGAATGTAATTATATGTTTTGTGTTTTATTGTGCAGGTGATTTTTGAGCATGTTATTTATTATAGAACTTTAGTAAGATTCAATTTAACATTCGTTAAGGTATCCGAACACGTTCGGAGCACTTTTTTAGAAAAACCTGGTGCAGGCGTACTTTAATCGTATTTCTAGGTTTAAAACCATTCAAAATTAGTAATAGGATATCAAAATTTGAAATAAATATTAAAACCTTTTGAAAATTGGCATTTTATAGCATAAATTTAAGCAAATTCAAAAACTTCAAATTTTCTACACCAAAAACTATTACTCGTATCCAAACAAAACTTATACTACAATAAACTTCATAGTTTTCTCTAGGGAATGAACTACAATCATATGATTATAATCTATCTATACTTATAATAAAGCTCAATGTGTGTGTGTGTGTGTATTGGCGCTCTACAGGCCAGACCATTCAACCTACAGCTACCAAATTTGGCACGTGTATACCTTGGAGGCCGGGAATGTGCACCTAGGGATTATTTTTCGAATTTTTAATTAGAATTTTATTTATTTAAAAATTAAACGAAATTTTGGCGGGTTTCTGCTATAACTTCCGAAAATATCACCGCACAAAAAAGATTTTTACATGAAGTTAAAGATCAAAAATTTATCTTTTAAATGATACTAATGTTTTAATCTTAAAATTAAATTTCTATTTTTAATGAATTTTTAAATAAATATTTTAACTATGTTTTTCAATAATTTTTTTTCGTTAAAAAATAAAAATTAAGATTAAGCACGTTTCACAATTCATGGGAAAAAATCAGCTCTTTTCAAAGTGTTGCCATCACATTGATTAAAGCTCCAATTAAAAATAAATTAAATCTTTTTGGAAATGAAATCTGCAAAAATATAATTTTCGGCACGTGTCTGTAGGAAATGAAACAAATATGAATTATTATTTTTTCTAAAAATTAAATTCAAGTAAAATTATTTTATGATCTTTTACACTTTCTATACAGGGTGTTTATTTAGTCCCGGACCCATTTTGATGTTTAATGACTCATAAAATAAGGAAGATATAAACAAACTTATGGCATTTATTGATGGAATTACTCATATATTTTCCTTTTCAGGTTTGAATATTTTTACTTTTGTAAATATCGTCTGCGCTGTGGTTAATTTCAGATAATTTCATTTTCCAGTCTAAATATCGTCTGCTTATTAATTGCATTTTTCTCTCTTTTGTTTTTGGCAACTATTGAAATGTTATGTTTACTTTTGATGTGTTTGTTCTATGTAGTACTTATAATAAAGCTCAATGTGTGTGTGTTGGCGCTCTATAGGCCAGCGCATTCAACCTACAGCTATCAAATTTGTCACGTCTATACCTTGGAGGCCGAGAATGTGCACCTGTGGGTTATTTTTTCGAATTTTTAATTAGAATTGTATTTATTTAAAAATTAAGCAAAATTTTGGCGTGTTTCTGCTATAAATTCTTAAAAAAATTACCGCACAAAAAGGAATTTTATATGAAGTGTAAGTTCAAAAATTTATCTTTTAAATGATACCAATGTTTTAACTTTAAAATTAAATTTCTATTTGTAATGAATTTTTAAATAAATATTTTAACTATATTTTTCAAAAAAAAATTTCTTACAAAATAAAAATAAAATTTAAGCTGCACGAGCACGTTTCGCATTCATGAGAAAAAATTAGCTTTTTTCCAAGTGTTGCCATCACATTGGTTAAAGCTCCAATTAAAAATAAGTTAAATCTATTTGGAAATAAAATCTGCAAAAATATAATTTTCGACACGTGTCTGTAGGAAATGAAACAAA
This sequence comes from Argiope aurantia, assembly GCA_026543865.1. Classification (NCBI taxonomy): domain Eukaryota; kingdom Metazoa; phylum Arthropoda; class Arachnida; order Araneae; family Araneidae; genus Argiope; species Argiope aurantia. The sequence goes on along the minus strand of JAPMOR010034523.1, from coordinate 5,282 downwards.
TATGAAATATTATTTTTTCTAAAAAATAAATTCAAGAAAAATTATTTTATGATCTTTTAGACTCTCTATATTATTAATCGAATAAATCAGTTTTATTTTAAGGCAAGTTTTGTTTAATATGAACAGGATATCCATTCAAATCAGGGCCACACAGCTAATTTGTAAACCTTTAGTAAGACACAGATATGCTAAAAGGGTCTGAATGGAAAATGGTTATATTTTATGTAACTTGATTCAATAAATGCTCTAATAAATATCGAATTTTTGATTTTACATAAAGCTTCTGTTGTGAAAATCACGATTAATAAAATGTTCTTGAAACACTAATATTTTAAATAAAAAGAGTTAATTTCCAATCAACTAAATCAATCACTTAAACTGACTGATTTATGAAAATTTGAATATCACTATTCAATAAAAAAAAAGGATAATTTTAGATTTTTCATCGATCATTTCAAAGAAAATACGCCAATGAGCGCACAGGTTTCTCAAGATTAATTGGCCTAAGATTATGAAAATGTCGAGTTTTTCTAAAATTTTTAACATTTAAAACTTCATAAATAAATCTTAGATGATCGAGGAAAATAGTTCTGACTCGGTTTTCATTAATCATGTTATTAAAAAAATTAACATTCATTGACGAACACGAACACACTGATATTCACCGTTACTCTAATTAGACATAAAATCTGAATAGCAAAATATAAACGTATAAACAGATGTGCGCCGGTTTCTATGGCAACACAGCTGGAAAGGGAAAGGTTGTTTCTAAGACAGAACATCTGCTTTACCCAATTTTATAGAATAACTTTTACCCTTTTTCGTTTCATTTAAAATAAACATAAGAACAGCTGCTTTACTCAATTTTTTAATTTTTTTTTCCTTTTTCGATTGCTTTAAAAAAACATCTATACATAAAAAAGAAACGTTTCAAAATTCTAGACAAACTGCGCATACGCCTGTCCCCATGGCAGCAGAGCTGGAAAGGGAAAGTCGTCTCTAAGACGGAACACCTACTTTACCAAATTTTTTAGAATAATTTTTTCCTTTCTTCGCTTGCTTTAAAAAAAAACACATTTAATAAAAACACCTACTTTACAGAAGTTCTTAGAATAATATTTTCCGTTTTTCGCTTCCTTTAAAAAAAAAATCTATATCTATACTTATAAATAAAGCTGAATGTGTGTGTTGGCGCTCTACAGGCCAGGTCATTTGACCTACAGCTACCAAATTTTGTACATGTATACCTTAGATGTCGGGAATGTGCACCTATTTCCCTTTTTTGAATTTTTAATTAGAATTTTAATTATTAATTAAAAACTAACTTTCCCGCCAAAAAAATCTTCCATTTTCCCCACCGCCAAATGAGTAAGGCTTCAGTTTTTTTCTTTCTTTCCCAACAGTAATGAGGTTAGGGTTAACATTTTTCGGCCGATTATTTCAAACGATTCTGTTTATTTTATTAATGTTTTATGCATTGAAAATTAAACATTATTAATTAATCCATCTTTCAGATTCATTCTGAAGTACTTTTGAATTAAAATACTCAGAATAAAGGAAATTAAAAATTTCTAATGTGCATAGCGTTACCCCAACTGGAGTATAAAAATTCACGTATTTGCGTTACCGTAACTGGCGTTGAAAATTCACGCATGCCCACTGTGTTCTGATTGTTGACATGACAACCATTATCAACGGATGATTTAAATCATTTTTAGGTTAGTTGCATGCTTTCGTAATTAAATTGTATTTATGTTAATTATATAGATTTTTTTTTTTTGTATATTCTTATAGTTTTAAGTATATCGTTTTTTAAGTAGTTTTTTTAAACCTGTTTTCGACCGATTATTTTAAACGATTCATTTTATTTTCTTAGTGTTTGATGCATTTAAAATTAAACATTGTTAATTAATCGATCTGTTCATGATGAATCTGAGAATATTTTGTTGACAAATACTTGAGATATTACATAAATTAAGAAAGATATTCTTTAGTGCCCATAAAGTTTAAACGCTCAGTGACTCTGTTATCAGTAATTATATTATGAAAAAATGCTTTGCTTCAGTAAAAAATATTATTATATTAATTGCAGATTAATTCTTTCAACTTTAATTTAAAGCATAAATTCTACGAGAGGTAACAGAAAATTAGAGAGATACATATTATGTTATGACTGAAGGCCTTTATAATATTATGAGTGAATTATGACTATAAAAATTTGAAGTTTCAAAATATTTTGATGAAGAATCTATTAAAGTTGGAATTGCGTAAAATATTTAATTATTAAAATTTAAACGAATATTAAGATTGGCGAACCGGCTGGTCGCCAAAGGCGGCTAGTTTATAATATTTGTTTATAGTAAAGTGAGCGCGAGTCGGGTTTTTTTTCCCCTTGAAAATAAAGGTAATATGTTTTCTATATTTTCACACATTATCTCGAGTATTTCAATAGTAGAAATATCAAAAATTATATATTGCGTTTTTATGAAGTATGATTTTAATTATTTATAAAAATTAAATTTGTTATAAAATATTTGAAATTCTTTTTGACAAAATATAACGATCTTTAAGAAAAATTTTATGGAATTAATTGTAAAATTGGCAAAGACATTTGCGAATAAATTATGAACTTTCCGTGACTTGACAGAGAGTTTGCCCTAAATTGAAAAATGTGTTATTGGTATTGTTATGGAAATTCCCGGGGTTCTTTTCCGATTTGTTGGTCGATGTCAATAAACAGTCCTTCAGTACAAACGACGACAAATATACAGCCGAGACGAACACAGACAACACATAGTAGCTTACTACAACAAACAGTAGCCCACGAGCAGTAATCGACAGTAATAACAACCACAGCAAATAAAGCGGCTAGTGAGAATTCATCAGGAGGGAATATGCGTAGCTTCTCTCTAAGGTCTCTCGAAACGCCTGCAATTCTCCATTGTCTCCTCGGTTTGGCTGTATCTAACTGCCGACTCACTACTACACGACTGGCTACTCCACCCACGATACGATGCTGCTTTCATAATACACAGCTCAATTCAGCAATCGCTTGAGTTCCACACAAGGCTTTCTCTTCGCTGGACTGATCCAACTACTCGCCATTGACTCTTTCCACGATTGTGACTGGTTTCATGATACTCTACAAGACTGACTTTGGCTTGAGACTGCCGACCTTTTATAGTTCCCGGGAGGTGGGCAGAGAGGGTTCTGGAACAATCAGGCATATCTCGGTTCCTATTGGCTCAATCGTTGAAATTCTGGAAGTTGCCAGTATTATCTATTCTGTCGTTTGTCGCCAAACTCTGGGATCATTGACTCTGTAACTGATCAGCATCCAACAGAAATCAACGTAAACTGATCTTTGCAATGATTGAATTCACCGTTTTATTCCTTACCAAGCAACGAGGAGGCAATATTTAAACCGTGAAGAAAATGGACAAAAATAATTTTTAAAAAATTCCAAAAAAATGCACGGTGAAGCTTGATACCAGAAAATACATTTTTTAACTTGAGGATGAGACATTTTTCATGTCAAGGATAGTTCATACTTTTAATGGCAAATATCTTCTCAAATTTTCGCTAACTCCATGAATGTTTTTTTTTCCTATATATTTTTATCGGATAGCGTACATTTTTGTTATTGTACTTTTCCAATAAGATTAATTATAATTTTTCCAATAATAAAATAATGCGTTTATTTTTTAGTTATTTTCTTATTCCGACATTGTAACCTGTATCAATTAATTTAGCATAATCACTTTACTGTAGCTACACGTTTCTTCTATAACTATATGAGACGTCATTTTGAATTCAAAGAGCTTGACCGATCACCCAGCATATTTCAAATTAAGTGGCTAACTTATAACCCTATAAGTATTAATTTGGTAAATATAATTCTAAAAATCGCTCCTTACGAAAATTAAAGAAAAAAGTTTCCGATCCCTCCCTTATCAACCATCTTAAGCCGAGTCCTTAAATCAGAGGCTTATGGTAAAAGAGACATGTACTATTTTCATTTGGCTACAACGATCGATATCACTATACAGCTGCTGAGATAAGTCTTTCTTATCTCATAATTTTGGGTGTTGATCATTGTTTGTACCACCTGCCACTTTTTGTTTCAATGTTTGGTGTCGCCCCCTATTTTATGTGAAAAAATACTTTTACTTTATCAGTCCGACTCATACAGAATAGACGTGCTTTTATTTTCCTTTTAATTGTTTATGCTTCATTATCTTTGTTAATTGTATTAAATTTATTTTTATAATTAATATGGATTAACTCCATTATTCTTGAATGGGGTCAATTCATGTGAGGTAAAAGTCACATGTCATGTACCTCTTGCGCATGGCATTTAAGTTTCATCCGCACCACTTTCGTCGATCAGTCTGCCATTAACGTTCTCCGACAAGTATGAAGCGGATTTTTTGTTTACATTTGAAGTTATAATTTTTGAGTCATTTTCTTTCCTCATATTATGTGTTAACAGAGGAAATACTGGTGTGCTGATGGATGCATGCTTTAATGCGAAACACAAGAGTGACTGTCATGATAAAATGTTTTTTTTTTTTATTTTCCTTTCAGCAATCCTGACTTGGGTTGATAGCTTTGGTATATATTTTTTCAAGCCATCGAAGTCGGTGATATGCTCCGATCATTTTGAAGAATTCATTCAGTGTGTGTCCATTTATTAAACATAGCTGTTCCAGTAATTTGTTAGAAAAACTCTTCGAAGAAAAAGAAATCGGTAAGCGATTTGCCGTCAAAAACAATCAAACAAAATCGTGAGTGCATTTCTAATTTACTTTATTCACATTTGATGAAATTTCTGATAATTTTGAATATGCTTAGAAGGTTTTAAAAGGTTTACGTGAATATTACATTTATAAGGTTGAATTATGAATCAACTTGTTAATAATTGAAAAATAGTTTAGTAAAAATAAACATTTAATTAGAATAAAGATTATATGAGCGATACACGTCTTACTTCGGTTTTACATCTTACTCCATTACATATTGATGCCAATATTCATTTACAAAATATATTAAGATGAATACAATTACGATTATTTAATCGATTCACTTTATGTGAACCTTACATTCGGCCCCGCTCAATATAAAATTTAGACAGTCAAAAATAAATTTTAAAATTGAAGCGTAAAAGAAACAAAAATTTTGATGACAGCTCAGTAGTTCTCATTCTCTTCGTCTGTGCTGTTCTCTTCGTTGGTCGGTGTATTTCGTTTAAAGTAAGGACGAAGATGTTGTACGTGAACAAC
>JAPMOR010034512.1:37723-57186 GCA_026543865.1 Argiope aurantia | reverse complement strand
CACACACACACATTGAGCTTTATTATAAGTATAGATATAGATAATATCATGAAAAATGACTATCTTTCACTCTATTATGTCGGGTTTACACTCAGCCAGTTATAAGACGGGCAGTAAGCACCTCATGAGCAGAAAGAGACTAATTTATGTTTGCCACAATTTCATAAGATCGATTTATGTTTTCCGTGCTTGGCTATAAATTGCCGTTTTGGCGTTACTGCATTTTTCTTTTTCACTGCGTATCGTATTAAAATTATGGATATTTACAAAAAGAAACATGGTAAAATAATAAAAAAATGATCAACATACCTTACTGTGGAAAAATGTAGGAAAAAAATGACAAATAAAATTAAAAAAAATGTCATCAAAAAGAACAAAGAGCAAAAAAATGTCGGATTAAGCTATGATAAGTGATCAATTTTTTCACGCCAACAACAATTTTACAAATGCTTGCGCAGTAAGGGAATAAATATGCAATCAGCGGTATGTTGTTCGCCCATCGGGGCAATTACTTGTCATCTACCGAACAGCATTTATCAGTCTTTTTACTCATGCGCTGTCTTATAACTGACTAAGTGTAAATCCGACATTATTTTCAATTGTTTTATATGTTTAAAAGCGGATTCAATTTGTTTTATTGTATTTCAAAGAATTTCGATTTCGCTTTGTAGACGTCTCATTAAAAAAAAAAACTTTCAAAATTCAATAACTCTTTAAACGAAAATTTTGAATAATTATGGTGATTGTTTCTAATTTTATTTTAAAAATGAATGAAATTCGTCTTCAGTAAAATGTAATAAGTAATTTTTAGTTCACGAAAGAGCAAATTAATCATCTGTTTAAAACATCAGATTTCTGTGAGAAAATTTAATTTAGAATGAGATAAAATAAACTTTCTTAATTGCATTTTCAATTTTTAAATCCGTTTGTTCCATTTGCAATTGATCAAACAAAAGAAAAATCACAGCATTCCAATTCATTTCTGTCTTTCTCCATGAAGAATTGTTGTTGTAAAAAAATAATTGCTTCTATTTTTAATACAAAGTGAATAATTCATAATAGGTTTAAGGAATCTCAAATAAGCAGATTCTTAATAATTCATTTCGGTTTTAATGATTCGTTTAGCAGTTTTAAAAGCAACGAAAACTAATTGCCGTTGTTTTTTACTGCAATTATGATTTGGATGAAACTGTATTTATCCGAAATAAGGAATACATCGTTTCGAACTTGTTTAGTTTATTTTCGTAATTTTCTTATTTGAATGTTAAAACAGGAAAATAATTATAGGAGTAGAGTGTGGATGATTTGACGAACAAATGCAGAAAATTGCTGTTGTTGAAACACACGTGTTTTGTTCTAAAAATGGTAATTATTTGCAAAAGAATTTTCTTTTGCTTTTGTTGTGGTATTCATTTGTTAAAATTCTTACGAATGATGGAATTTGATAAATAAGAGAAAATACTATTATTCAAAACTCCACATGCAAGAATTTTTATAAAGTGATACGTCAAAAATTAAACATGTTCAAATAAATATAATATTTGATTTGCTACCAACTGCGTGTTACTACTTACTTTGATTTGAACTACGTGAACATTAGATATTTTCTCTACATATTTAAGCAGTAAAGGGCGTCCCAAAATTAGCGCAAGATTTGAATTCGCCACTATTCGTGCATTAAAGTGTTGGCAATTCTATTAAAAAACAATTTGACTGTTAATAATTTAGATGTAGTAGAAATGGAGCGTTACACGATAGAACAACGTTATTCATATTATTATATATTATTTTTATATATTATTTTATTATATTTTTATATTATTCTATTATATTTTTATATTATTTTATTTTTTATATTATTTTATTATATTATTTTTACTAACAATATTTTGAAAATAATGAAAATCTGGTGGCCACAGTTCCAAAATTTGAGAATTAGACTTCTAGATCGTTTAAACTAACACTTTTGGATTTCTTTTTTTTATGGGATCATTTGAAGTCAAAAACGTGTCTAACAAGCCTACAAGCACGCGTGCATCGATGGAGGAAATTCAACGCTTCACTGAAGAAATAGAGCCAGATTTGTGCAATATGGTGATGGAAAATTTCAACAAAAGAGTGCGTATGTGCCAACAAAGCCTGTGGGGGTCATTTGTCCTATGTGCTATTCCATACATAATCCTATCCTGTGTACTTTACAATTCAATAAAAATATAACAATTATTAAAAAGTCCATTCAAATCTTTCATTATGTAACGCTCCATTTTTACTGAGCCTAAACTATCAGCTGTCAAATATTTTTATAATAGGTTTGACAATGCTTTACTGCACGAATAGTGTCAAATTCAACTTTTTCGTTAGTTTCGGGACACCCTTTAATAGCTAAGAAGATATAATTTAATTGGACAACTAAGCAAGAGGAAATCGATCATTAAATTAAAAAATAATTTCTATTTACTATCACAATGGGCTTAATTTTTAAAAATATTGATACTATATATATATATATATATATATATATATATACACTGGTGTGCAAAACTTAAGCAACAATGCAAATTTTAAGCAGATAGCCATGAAATTGCAGAAAAGGAGTTCTTGCGATCAGTACAATGAAAACTTAATTCAAGAGAAAGGTCATGCGTATGCAAATATCAGGAACAAAACGTCACAGGCGACGTGAGCGTACGCAAAACACGTGCGGAAGGCGCGCGCAGCTCAACACTACAATAAAAGGAAGGACGGAGACGCAATTAAAGACATTCGCTGCAAGTGCAAGTGAGTTAATTCGTGAAATATGGCTAGCAGAAATCACCTGAACGATTTCACACGTGGAAGAATGATCGGAAAGCTGGAGGAGAGGCGTAGTGTGACCAGTGTAGCTGAAGAGTTCGGAAACAACAAAAGTGTCGTTTCGCTCACTTGGAAAGCCTTCCAAACCACAGGTACAGCTGTGAGAAAGGTTGGTGGTGGCCGCCCCAGGAAAGCAACTGCAGTGGATGACCGACATATCGTCCTGCAGGCGAAAGGAACCCGAAACCAGTCAGAAAGCGCCATTGCTCAGCAACTGTGTGCAGCAACGGGGCGACAAGTGTTGCGCTTTACTGTGTCTAGACGCCTTCACAAAGGTGGCCTATTCGCCCGCCGTCCTGAACGTTGCATCCCTTTGACAGTTTCCCACCGGTGGCACCGTTTAGAGTGGTACAGGGAGCAAAAAAACTGGACATATCATCAATGGAGTCGTGTCCTCTTTACAGATGAGAGTCGTTTTAGTGCCACAAGCGATTCCCAACGCCAGTTGATTTGGAGAGAGGTCGGGACACGGTTTCATTCCAGTAACATCACGGAAAGAGACCGTTTCGGTGGTCCTGGAGTGAAGATATCACTCGAATGGATTGGCCGGCGTGCTCCCCTGATTTAAATCCGATAGAACATGTGTGGGATGCTTTGGGGAGATGCCTTGAGGCACGATTACATCCTTCTGGGAACACCCGACAACTTAAACAGATGCTGATTGAGGAATGGGCACTCTTACCTCAAGAACTGTTGGACAATCTGGTGCTGAGTATGGGGAGACGGTGCGAAGGAACCATTACAGTAAGGGGAGGGCATATCCCATACTAAGGAACATCTGCTTGCTGTTCTTCCTCTTGGACAGACTATCATGTGTAATGATACTATGAGTTCAATAAAGCCATTTTTTGTTTGATTCCATACTGTATACATTGTATTCATTTCTGCGCAACAATGCTTTCGTCATTCTTTCAGAACAAAATGCTGTATCTCATTTCTGAATTTCATGTCTCTCAGATGATTTCTCGTGAAGTTATGGCAAAAAACATACCTGTTGCTTAAGTGTTGCACACCAGTGTATATATATTAAATAACAAAATTGCATAAAAAGGCGAGTTAGATTTTATGCAATTGATTATAAACGGTCGAGGAATAGGCCTTAAGACATTTAGGGATAGAAGCTTTAAATTTTTATCCTTTTGTCTTACATAAAGAATTTCAGCCTTTCCGACAAGATTTGGCTTTTTTTACGGACTCAATCCAGCTCATGTACTTCAGAATGTTCAACCAAAATGTTGAGGTGGAAATAGAAAATGGCGATGTTTTATCGAATATAATTGAGAATGGATGTTTTTTATGACGCTGTTATATATATATATATATATATATATATATATATATATATATATATATTACTAATTCAATAATTCAGCTTTATTGAAGGCAAGAATAATTTAAAATATACAAGATATCCACTCTAATTAGTCGAATGGCTAATTTCTAAAACTTTAGTGATAGGCATATACATCTAATAAATAATAGTCTAAATGAAGCAAATAATTATACCTTAAGTAGTTTGAATCTATAATGTTCTGATGAATGATGAATTTTAAAATTTTATACATCTCCTCTGTGCTGTAAATCATATTTAATAAAATATTCTTGAGAAATTAACATTTTAAATGAGAAAGTTTCACTATTTTGTGTTTTAAATTGTATGAGTTTTGAAAATTTGAATGTCTCTATCATATGAAAATAGGTGATTTTACACTGACCATCCACCGTTTTGTAGAAATTATGCCAATCAGCGTCTGAAATTCCCTCAAGGTTGATTGGCTTAAAAGCAAATGATTATTTCTTTTTCTAAAATAAGGATATCTAAAGCTTTGTTACTCGGACAAGTCTGATTGCAGAAGATTGAAACATTGGAGTAATACCGTCTAACAGGTTTCTCAATAGTCAGGTGTTCAAATTTCAATTCAGTTTTTTTTGTGATTAACTGAGGCAGTTTGAATGTATTTAATTAAAAAATAATGCTTACTTATTAATCATTCAACGTCATATTACAATCAATTTTTTATATTTCAGTAAATAATTACAATAAATTTCTTAGAACAAGTTAATATATCATACATATCTTATTTATTTAAAATCTGCAACCAAAAGGGGTTTTTTAAACTGCAGCTTTTCTAATTTGATAATTAAAGAAATACATATTTAATAAATTAATTTAATCAATCTTTTATTCAATATAAGTGGCTTTCTTTCGTAATAAATTTGGAAAAACTGATTCTAATATTCTATACTATTTTTCAATAATTTAAAGACTAAAAACCAGTAAATATCTAAAATAATAATAAAAAAAATTGCTCTTTAGCCCACAAAGTCCTTAAATTCTTTCATTTTAGTGCATAAATGTTTTTAAAAACAGTTTTTATTAAATATATTATATTCTGAAGGTCTCAGGAAGCAAAGTTCTAACAAAAAGTATCATAACATCCTAAGATTTTTCAAAAGTCTGGGAATTTTTTTAAAGGAAATTTGGGAAACCGAAACACGTAGAAAGATTCTGTTTCGACAGCTATGCTATTTTTATGCCCGGAAACAAACAGATTTACTTCTGATTTCATTCCTTTTTGGTGCTTTGTCATCGCATTTTTCGTCAAATGAAGTTGCAGTTGGAAATTTTGAACATTCAGTAGATCTACATGTAGAAGAAGTACTGAAAGTAGGGAATCAGTAACATTTAATGCATAGTCCAAAAGATTTATATAGCTTTTTTAAACATTACAATGCTTGTAGGTTGGATGCTATTTGTAGATTGCGTCAAGCGTTAAATGACATATATGAGTCAAAAGTCGTACAAAACACTCTATAGAGCGAACCTTTGAATGTAAAACCACCGAATTTGGCTAGCAGATATTGTTTGGTTGTTGGAGGCTAACTAAGAAAGAAATATTCATAATGTTAATAAAATTTTTTCATAGAAAATTAAATGATTCTTTTCAATAGCGTTCTAACATATTATTGCTGAAAAGGTTTTTTTATATCGTTAGTGTCCATTCACACGATATGTGTGTGATAACCGGAACAACTCTTAGTGTCCGTTCACTCAACATGTGCGTGATAACCGGAACAACGGTTAGTGGCCGTTCACATAACATATGTGTGATAATCAGAATATCGGTTGATGTCCGTTCACACAACATGTATGTGATAACCGGAACAACTGTTAGTGTCCGTTCACACAACATATGTGTGATAACTGGAACAACTGTAAGTGACCGTTCACACAACATGTGTGTGATAACCAGAACAACTGTTAAAATCCGTCCCCATAACAAGTGTATAATGCTACCACCAAAAAATATTGATCAGTACCACACTCTGTGTAATAATTGATGAACGAATGCAAGTTAAAAATTTTTTTTTTCCAAATCTTGCCAGTCCCTGGAGGTGTTTGAGTACGAAGACGGACTTCCATTAAAGTGTTAAAATTCCAAAAAATAAGTTTTTGAATGATTTGTTTCGTATTGTTCTTTTCATAGTTTCAATAAATCTTTAAAAATGTTTTTAAGTACATTTTATAACAATATGGTGAAATGAAAATGAATGTAAATGAAAATATGGTTACTTAATTAGAGAATTTTTAATGAAAAAAAAATGTTAAAAAAGCAGAAATTTAATAAAACATTGTTTTAAGTTGATATTTTCAGACACAGTGTTGTTCTTTAAATTTCAAGGCCACCAATTAAAAATTTATTTTTTTTAAATCGCCAGGTTTACCAACTTAAAGCTATTTTTTATAAATTACTCTACCAGTTCAAAATTGAAGCAGATTTTGAATAATTGTATTTATTTATAAAATTTTCATCTTTATTTACCTAAATAAACTATTAACAGGAATTTTTCATAAACTTTAAAGGAAAAGTCAGCAACTTAAATTGAAAACTTCATAAAATATTTTTAAACATGAAGTGTATAAGGCTCTAAACTCATCCTCCAAAGCCATCTAAAGCCTAAAGTCCCAGACAATCCCCAATCTTTGGACAAAAGCGATATTCCCAGCTGTACTAATTAAGCCAGCCCCGAAAACTCACATGTTGAAACCTGATTTGTTACAAGTTTATTCCTTCTTTATTTTTGTCGGTTTGTTCCTAGTTTATTACATTGGAAGGAGAGATGACTTTGCCTCGGTGGCAGCTAAAACAAGAATAGATTGCTAGGACAAGAGTTGTTAACTTTTCTTTGTTGCAGCTTTATTAGAATGGATAGGCAAATCAGGGTATGTTAAAAGATAAAAAAAAAGTGTAATTGATTGGGTAGCGTTCCGCCTGTCTATTGAATCTCAAATGACTTTAACCTCCTGGAATATATACCGGAGCTTCAATTTAGATCTTTTGTTAGAAATAATGTGCATGTATAGGAAAATGAATCCGAGTTAAAAGATAAGTTTCGTAACAAAATAGATAGTTTTTTTCCACACTTCTTTTTAAGATTCTATTTTCAAAATAATATTTTTATTTATTTAATTTTATAACCTTATCTGAAAAATGTATTGATTTTTTGCTGTTTTTTTTAAATGTTATTTAGTAATTGTTAAAAGTTTAAAAGAAGCATAGATTGTTTTATTAACTCTAGAAAATGTATTTTTATATAATTTCTGTGATAAAAAGGCTTCTTAATCAGAAAAATTATATTAAAAATTAATGCTTTTAAAAATCTATTTTGAAATTTATTAAACATTTTAGCTGTTTAAGATAATTTATATAAGAGTAATATAAAAAGCTAATAAATGAAAAAAAAAGATAAGATAAGCATACAGTGGACGCCGTATAATGTGATCATTCTCTTTATATATGTATGTATCTTCTAGTTCCGAACAGTCGTATTCAAATATACACAAAAATATTTCGTTTAATGCGATCACTAATACTTTGGGGCCAAATAGCATCTCACAAATGTAGCTCAAAAATTTCGAGGACCTGTGCTTTGTCGGTTGTCGTCCATGTCATCCGGTTACGGTTTAAAATTACTATCTCTATTTAAAATTATCTTTATATTGCTACAAAATGGAGCATTCATGTAATTAGATTCAAATGAAATTTCAGATTATCCGCGTTTAAAATCCTGTTATTTTAAACTTCATCATACTTTCTACACCAATTATTTAAGAGAAAAATTGTGAGTTCACTATACTACTATCTCTTAACTCACTGGATAGAATGTATTCAAATATATAATGTCTCCAACACTTTAAAAATTACAGGCAATGTATAACACAATTCCCTCTTGAATCACGATACAATCTTTATGAGATAAAAATTATAGCTGATAACGATAAAATACATCTTACGATTTTATTTCTTTGATTTCATTTGCTATTTTTTCGTGACCGAATATCTCCCCGGTCACTTTTTAAGAAAAATGCAGAAAATATCCATTTTAAAACCAACAGAAGACTTTAATGAAATAATCCTCTAATAATATAAAAATTCAGCATAAGGTAATAAATGAATAATTGTAAAATGGATTATTGTTTATAAAATAATGAATTATTTTATAATTATTAGAATCTATACCCTTAATTTAGCCATTGAAATAAATGTTTCGGATATTTCATGTTCTTCTTTCTTTGTTAAAATTTTTTCAGTCTAATCAATATGTGATCATTAAGTAGAAAATGCTCAGTTTTATGTGAATTAAAGAAATGATCAAATATAATTTTTTCTGATTTTAGATTACCTATTTCATGTGGCATCTTTAGAATCCGAGGGAATCTTAAAAGGAAGATGGGAATCTCTTGGCAAGGTGGCAGGTTCTTGCCGTGCTGATGAGTATAGAAATAGTGCGGGATTGACAACCCCTTACTGATGATTGGAGGTTCATCATTATCATAACATGGTAATGATGCGAACATCATCTTAGCAAGCAATGTTCCTAGACAAAGATGAACGAATCTTCAATATCTATGTACGAGTATGTTGCATACTTAACACGTGTTGTTCAATTAATAATATGGAATTTTAAATGTTCCTTGAATGACTTTTCTGTATTTGATAATCTCGGCAAAATAAAACTTGAGGTGCGCATGTGAAAGCGGCTTATTTTGTAGATTGGGTAAATCATGATTTAAAATTAGACAACCAACGATTGGATATTAATAAAGGATTATTAATATTGGGGAATTTCTGATTAAATAGATTTAATACGAATCAGATTTTAATCTAGATGCTTATTTATTTTAATGAAAAGATGCCTAATAATGAAAAAAAAATAAATAAAACATTAAATAAATAGGCTGTAAACCTATTAATTTAATTAATTCATGTCGTGAAAGATTAATTTCAATTATAAAATCGGCAAAAAAAAACCCCAAAAAAACCGTCAACTTAGAAATAGTGACACTATTCTAAAAAAGAAGTCTCAATCATGAAAATATATTTATTTTTATATCATACATCATCAAAAACACCAACTTTTTAATTTCAAAGAGTAATTTATACATAAAAATTGAAAATTTCAATGTTGAATAATGTTTTTAAAAATAAGTTAAAATGCATTCGCTTGTTTCTCATCATAATAATATTTTCTTAATGTTAAAAAATGTTTTGTTTAATATTTTAACATCGCAAATCAACTTTCGTTTCCTGCATGTCCTTATAATTCAAGAATGTTGCCATTAGTAAAGAATTTGATACCAAATTTTTAATTATATCGCACTAAAATATAATTAACTATATATTTTGAATTTAAATATATGAAATATTCAAATTCATATGGAATTTTTTTTTAATGTTGGGAAATATTTTGTTTCGTTGATTTTCCAAATTATGAATTTATCCGATTCGAAGAATGAATTCATATTTTTCAAAAATCAAACATGAATATATTTCTTTTTATTCTTCCTATTCGAAGAAAAAACAGAATCGTCCATTCCATATTCCAATCACTTCTAAACTTCAAACTTACACTCATTCTATAATTATGACGGTGTATTCTTATTAACATTTTTGGAATTCTTAAGTAAAAATTCTATTCATTCAAAAAAAAAAAAAAAAAAAAAAAGAAAGAAAGAAAAAAAGAAAGGTAACTTATTCCTTAAACATTTACATCGAACCTTATTCAAACATAATTCTATCCAGAAAAATCTGCATATTATTCTTAAAATCCATTACTGCACTGAAAAAATCTGCATTACACTTGTTTGATTGACATA
Source organism: Argiope aurantia (assembly GCA_026543865.1). Lineage (NCBI taxonomy): Eukaryota > Metazoa > Arthropoda > Arachnida > Araneae > Araneidae > Argiope > Argiope aurantia. The sequence goes on along the minus strand of JAPMOR010034512.1, from coordinate 47,174 downwards.
TTGAAAAGAGAAGCTTCTAGCCATTTCAGATTTCGAATGTACTTTTCTTCTTTAATTTCCAAATGCAAATGTCCTCTTAGAATACTCCACGCGCAAGAATTTTGAAAGGCACGAGTGCTGCAAGGAAAGACAAAAGGTAAAAAAGAAAAGAAAATTATTAAAAAGAAAAAAAATTCTAACTTTTAGAAAATTTCTGAAAGCCTTACTTACAAAATGTTCTACGACTGACTGAGCTTCATAAAAAAAAAGCTCTCACACAGAAGCAAGGATGAATTATTACTCAGGGGATGGGAAAAAAAATCTGTCATCTTTTTGAGAAGCGCGAATAAGTGAGTACATTGAAAAAGTTGTCTTTGAATGAGGGAGAAGATTTTTGCAGAAACTCTCACATTTTTTTTCACATTAGATTCTTTCTCCATTCCGTCCACCCCCTCATCCTTCAACGTCGTTCAGGTGTCAGTTAATAAGTGGTTTTAATTTGAATTTCTTACAGAAAATTCTGGAAATCAGCAATTAATTTGTTCTACGCTTTAATGTTGCGAAGCCGCTTTCTTTTCCTGCACGTGCTCAAAATTTAAGAACGCAGCTATTAGTAAGGAATTCGATGCCAAATTTTTAATTGTATCGTACTAAAATATAATTAATTAGATTTTAAAATAAATATAATTAAATAATTTAATGTAGATATTCCAAATTATATGGAACATTTTTTAAAATGTTGTAGAATATTTCGTTTTGTAGCATGTACCAAATAATGCATTTATACAATTAAAAATATTCAATAATCTCAAATAAAGACGAACTTCTAGTTTAAAAATTGATAATTATTAATAAAAATAATAAAAATTTTAAATTATTCCAAAATAGTACCAAACAATTATTATCTTTTATGAAAATGGTGGAATGGAAATGGAATAGATTAAATAAAATGGATAATATTGCAAAAATGTCTGATACACATTTATTTACTTATTTTAATGCCTGAAATTCATGCATATTTAAAACTTTTACTATATTCCATGTTTTTTACGTACATGATATGACAATAATTAGTGATGAATCTGATATAAATATAACAGATGTATAACGAGAAAAACGTCCAGAATAATGGTACTCTTTCAAAACTTCACACCGTACCAACGGAAGTAGCTTGACTGTGAAATGAAATTTAAAATGTAACGGACTCAATTGTAAGAATAATCATTAGTGAAATCGGGTTTTGGTCATGGGGCGTCCGGTTTCAAAGAGTGTTTCAGTAACTTTAAAATAAAAATTCCAGTTTAAAATGAAAACGGAGTGTTAAATAAAACAAATTTGTTAAAGAAATATAATAATCACTATTCTTACAAAATAATAATAACAAATACTAAATTTTACATAAATACCAACATAGAAGGAGAATCATTAAAAATGAGATTTCATAAAGTAAAAACATTTGCCGAGAATTTCTTATATAAAAACAAATAAACAAGGAATATTAATATTTATAGCTATCATTTAATTCTATTGGCTATTTTTCTGTTTGATTACCATAACATCTAACCCACAAGATCTAAACTTCTAATGTAGATGTTTATCGTATTTGAAACCAGATCCGTCCCGGGATTGACCATCTGCCAGTTTGTACTTTCACAAGCGTACAAATGCGATAACTCAAAAACGAATAAAAATTCAATTCAATATGTGATTTTATAACTACAATTGTAGCTATGTGTCAAATTTTGGTTTATATAGGTTGGAAGAAAGGCGTTGAAAATACAAAGTGCGCCATAAATTCGTGCTACTTAAAAAAAAAAAATTAATAGCCTTGTGTTTTGTAGCTACCTTGATTTGCATAAACCGTATCGGTTTTGACGAGTAAGCGCCATCTATTGGTTATTTTTAATCATTTTTAATAGAAAAAATCAAAGGTTTTCTGAAAATATTCCCGGCAATTCTTTTTCGAGTACTAATTTTATTACTTTTTTTTATTTTCCACAAATTTATGGCGAACTCTGAACATATTTGGTGCTTTAGTACCTATGCACTGGAGGCATATCTTTGGTGAGTTGTTAAAAAAAATCATCGTTCTAATAAGTTTTTTCATGACTCTTGTCCGCAAATGGCATGCGGTCATTAATACAAAAGCACTTTATATGAAAATATACGAGAAAGGTTTTGGGAGAGCACCCCATTCATTAATTCTGAGTGTAAGAAATCTCATAATCTCATAAAAAATATTGATGCAATTCGAACATCATAAATGCAATTAAGAAGTCATTTTTTAAAAATTTTAGTATTTTTCACAAATTAAATTTCTGATACACAAAAGCAGACATTTTTATCATCTTCGGCAGAAAATGTGCTAAAATGATCTTTGATAATCACCTCTTTTAAGTTTTATTTTTTAAAAGGCATTACAATATGAGATTACGTTTTGCTAATACCCAAATAATGTCTCTATCTTATGCTTAAACTAACACCAGCATCAACTCCAAAAACTCTTGATCTCTCCTCTAAAAAAACACCTTGATGCTTTTTCTGCATCCTTAAAAAAAATCATTCTTTCCCTAATGATGCCAGAAATTCCTCTGTAGGAAAGAAATGAAAAGAGTTCTTTGATCCTAACGATGATTTTTAAGGAAGCTATGCTAATTAGATTAAGTCGTTAATTCGGGAATTTCGGCAACCATCAAAAACAATCTCCTTAATTTAATGATCTCAAAGTTGAAAAGTCCTCATTATATCGGTAAAATTCTATCATGATACGTCTGAATGAAGCAATTAAATTAATAAATAGAATTAGTCAGAAGATCTGCCTCCACTATAGTATGTAGTATTCCCATAAAGATTTTATCGTATAATACATGATAATCTTCTTCTGTATTGGGTAATCAAGATTTAAATCCATTTCGGATGGGATGTTTGAAAATCATCAAAGGCTAATAGATTCGGTAAAAAATCTTACTTTCTTCGCAAAGCAAACACGATAGTAATCGCCATTTTGAATGCGGAAAGAGGTAATAACATATTTTTTAGAGACAAATAAGTTACTCTCCTTTTCACTCCACGTCAGTTAATTGCTATTTAAATAAATTCAACGTGCACTTGCGGATTTAAGTATATTTTAATCTCTTTTTTAGTTTTTTGTGTACATAGTATACTGTACACATGAGAAATTACTGTCACGCTGTCAAAAAATTCGAATGCGAGATTTTGACGAATATCCACGTTTAGGCCTCCCTAAGTTCGAAAAACACTTTTTTTTTAAATAAAAAAATGTCTTTCTGTCTGTGACAGAAAACTCCGAAACGCTTTGAACTAGACGATTGTAATTTGGTATACAATCTTTACACCAAATTTTCAGACTTCTATCAAATTTTGAGTAAAATCTGCTCTGAGGAAGTCCGCCTGTCTGTCTGTTCGAATAAAAGTTAACACGATAATTAAAAAACTACGAGAGCTAGATAGCTAAAATTAGGTGCTCAAATTTAACATCTATAGTGTAAATACCCGTCAAAGTTTGAACCAAATCTAACAATCAGTTGATTGTCTAGTGGTCTGTACTTTCAGAAACATATGAACGCAATGTCTTAAACATATTGAATTCGCAGGAGATTTTGTGACTACAACCTCAATTTTGTGTCAAATTTTTTTTCAATCGGTTGAGAAAAACGTATATAAAACACAAACTCTATTTTTAGATGCTATTAACGCATGCCAGTGATTAATCACCACATAACTCGACAAGAAGACACGATAGATTCAGTAAATTCAAGCCAAAAGTTAATATTTCGTAACTATTATAAGCCAACGCTGTCCAAGAAGCATCTCTCGCACACAAGTTTATAGAGAGTATGCGAGAATATTTTGGGGAGATCTCGTCCGATAGTTATTGATCTTTCATTGTACCAATCTTGCAATGGCGTAAAAAACGAAATAATTTTGTATAATTAAAATTACTCTAAGGTATGAAAATTATAAATATAAATTATTGAGAATTCCATACTTGAAGTGGATCTGGAATTTCCTTCATGTTATAGAAACTGGCGCAAATAGGATGCATATCTCGTGCAAATGTTGCATTTTTCAAGCTTCATTATTACATTAATAGTTGTTGTTTCTAATGGCTAGTGATTTTAAGCCAAATGTGCGTCTGTTGTTTTTTCAGTAGCGCCAACTAGAGCCAAGAGTACGATTTAGCTACCCACACATCTCAACCCGTTTTACTGAGCGTACTTCATTCTTGCATTTTTTTTCACTCATCCACAGATCGTAATTTAGCTCTGAATCAGAGAACGATCACCCCTGATCCGGTACCCCCAGTGGTATTACTCTCGACATGGTGGACTTTGTGACCACGACCGATTTATACTTGCGCCCGCCACCACCACACACACACACGAAGAATCTTCGGCCGGCGGAGTTTGAAGTCGCGACCCAAGGGACGCGAATCCAACGCCCTACCAACCAGGCTATCCCGACCCGTACACTAATAATAGTTTGATGCACAAAACATTGCAGCTAACTTAACTTTGCATGATAAACTTGAAAAATTTATGCACATTTTTGAATTATGAATTCCAAATCTATGACTTCATAATAATGTAAATGTACCTAAATATGGTAATTAAAAAGCAATGAATTATATGAATGCACAAGATAATTATAAGGAATTCCTGGTAAAATACTTTATCTAAAAGTTGCATGATAAATATTGTAATGGAACAAATTCTGCTCACAAAATTCCGTAAAATCAGTCGCAATCAACGAGTTTTCTGTACTAGGTGTATAACATAGTTAATAAAACATAGTTAATAACATATAAATAAAACGTCATTTTTAAAATAAAATATTAAAATACAAATTAAATTTAAAACATTACCATACTAAGATGCTTCGAAATGGAATCCTATTGTAGTAATATGCACTTTACTCTCCTATCTTCATTTAATACTTTACCAATCACAATCAACTGTGATGGAGTCAGATATACAATGATGTTACATCCTAATGGACCTACCGCCAAAATTCCTGAAGATTCTAAAACCTTCACTTTTGTCACCAAAGTAGCCAAATGATCGCCAAGGGTGGAAGTCATCAGTCATCTGTGCAGTAACCGACAGAACTATTTGTCAAATTGTTTTCTTACAATGGAAATATCTGCACTGGGAAGCAATATTAGAAATTCGGAACCTTGATATCCTTTTCAATGTCACCGCGAAGTCTATCCCAATAGAATTAATTGATAATTGGAAACTATATCTAAATCTGGCAATTAAGGAAATTATATGAATGCACAGGATAATTATTATGAATTATTGGAAAAATATTTTATCTAAAAGATTTATGATAAATGTACCATTTAGCCTCATTAGATAATATGGGATAAAGGATGTACCTTTTTCTCATTTCTCTTGTGAATTGTTAACAGACAGGATATTCAAATGGCTGTTATTTTAAAATTTTCTTGTTAGATGTTATGGGTGATGGATCTGATGGATATTTTTACGAAATTTCTACCGGGGTTCGTTTGGATAGTGGAAGTGATATGGTGTAAAGAACGCTCAATTAGCAGTAGAAAAAGAAACAACGACGTTTATTTACACGAAGACACACAGGACAGCACAAAAGCGACAACTATATAAGCACAAAGACGACTATCTTCAGCCGAGGCGTGCAGCATACAACTAGAATCTACTGCAGACCGTAGCGCACAGCTCAGTTCAGCATGAGCTTGACTCCGTCGATTCCGACTCTCGACTACTACTTCGACGACTTCGTCCACTCTGTCTTCGACTTCTCCGACTCTCGACTCCTACTGATTTGGACTTCGCTGCTCTCGAACTCCCCTGTCGTCTACCTTCCTCTGGCAGCTGCGGCTGCTTCCTTTTATTGGTCTCGGGAGGAGAGGCTAGAAGCCTCTCAACCAATCACGAACGTTCGAGGCTTATCTCGGTTCCTACTGGACGGATCAGGAAAATTCTCGAAGTTTCGGGTATAATCTATTTTGGCGCTAAAGTCGCCAAATTCGTCACCAAGTCGCCAAATGGTCGCCAAGTTTGTCGCCAATCTCTGGGACCTCCGACGCACACCCGGACTAAGTGGACTTTAAAACAGTCTTTCTGTTGATGGAACAAACTATGCTGGGAAGCGGAATTGCAGGTTTGTAAGAATATTATTTATATTTCCTTATAAAATTTTTCTATTTAGCACTTGTGGGAACAAACTTTGGACCGATATCTGTTTAAAAAGTATGCAGAAATGGAAAACGATTGAGCTCCAGTCGTCATAATCGAATGCTTTTCTTACTTTGAAATGTTTGAAAAGCGTGGGGATGTTATTGGTTTTCCAGTTGATGCTATGTAAAATAGGAGAAATCACACGTTGGAATTCGAAATTGGGTTGTGTCTCTTAATTCACAGAGACAGAATTTTACTGCTTTATTATTGATAAAATAAATTTCTTGAATCTCTGTTAGGGCGCCTCTGTTCCTTTGTTAGGGAAGACTTGGGTAAATACAAAAGATGTCAGTGGCGAATATTGCAATGAAATGTCTTTAAATGTTTAGGATATTTTGAATTTTAGTTGATTATTTTGTCTTAGTAAGGATTTTTTTAAAGGACGAAAATTATTTCATATATTTAAAGTATGCAACATCAATTAAGTTCTGAAATCGAAAAATACACCTTGCAGGACGAAATTAGCTTTATTATAGCATAAGGTGGAATTAAAAGATAGATGACATTTGTCATCGTACTTATCTTACGATTTTGGCCTTACACGAATTTGAAATTATTGCAAATTGTAAATAATTTGTAATTACTAAATAGACTTTTGGTTAAATGCTTTAATGCAAATTTTTTTTTCTTTTTTTTTTTTGCGTGTAGTCAAGGGACTAAAATCTGAAATCAGTTGCTTCATAGCCATGATTTTAATGCATTTGCTAGGTTTTTGCAATTAATCCTCTAAAGCCGTTTTCATAAAACAGTTACATTTCGTTTCCGTTTCTAAACCGAAGGTAGCCCAGTGCTACATTTTTGTTTTATTTAAGAAGTTAATATGCTTTTCAAAACTCATAAACAATTTTTAATAGTACATACACATTAGTCGTATTTTAAAATCAGAGTTTCACTAAAATTAAAATTAATGAAATTAAAATTAAAATTAATGAAAATTAAATAAACTTTTTTACTTGACTTCATTTTGGCGTATTGGAATGAATTCGAAAATATTTTTTTAAATATTTTATTGCGCTTAATTTTTTTTTATTTCAACAAAAATTAATTAAAAATTAAACTTTCTTTTATACTTAATTTTATGGTAATAGAAGGAATTTGAAGATGTTTTTATTTTTTGATAATTTATTACACTTTGATTTTTTTTATGAAACTAAAACTAATTAAATAAATTAAACCTTTTTATTTGACTTAATTTTGAGGTAATGGAATGAATTTCGAAAATATTTTTATTTTTCTGATAATTTATTACACTTAAATTTTTTTAAAACTTTGAATAATAAAAAAAAGGTTTTTTAAATGATTTTTTTACAAGTGATTTTAGAACAAATCAGTGTTAAACAATAAAGATTTGACATGACTTTGAGATAAAAGATAGAATTTTTTTTTCCACATATTGAAGAACGAATGAAGGAGTCGACTCGAGATGATGAAATGACTAGAGACGGCTGCTCGAGAGAAGAACAATGTATCGAAGACAGATGGTGTTATTAACCAATGAGCAGTCTTATAATAATACATTAAAAATAATCTATTCTGTTATCTTCAAGTATCCCACAGATAATTTTTCATTAAAAGATTATGAAGAGATGTTTCGAATTATTTTTGCTCATTATTCAATCATCTCTATCAACAGACCACTTGTGGATCAATAACAAAAGGAGCAGAGGCTTGTTTTTATTATCAGTCACGTGATGTTATTGATATTTCCACAGAATTAAAAATTACTTACAAAAATATCTTTTCTTGATATTTTTTGAAATTTTGTTTACAGTTTGCTTTAAACAACTCTTTCACTTCAACTGATTGTGCATTCATTCGATTTCCATTTGAGGTCTTTTTGTCATACTAATTTAAAGTCATTAGTTTTAAATGTTTCAACGAGTCAATGCTTTGAACTGAGATGAATGTCAGTGCCAATTAAATGAAAATTCCGATAACTAATTGAAATTTCCAAATAAAAATTGTGGGAAGATAAAAATATTCGACATAATTAGTAACTCTTTAAAAAACGCTTTATAAGAAACCATTTTTTTACATTACGAGAAAAATGCAATATTTTTTAACTTGCTATACACCGTATAGAGTTGAAACTCCTGGTTAAATGCATAAAATAAAAAAAAAGCATTTTTATTTATTCAACTCCCAGGAGAACACTTTCAATCCCTTAGTTTAAAGTATTAATTGACCTTCTATTAGGGGAAATATTCTAGCAAAAGGATGGTCAGTTGTAAATATTTATAATAAAATGCATCAAATGAGCAATAAATCAAGAATAGTAAATTTTGAAATTCTTAAAACTTAACTTGGTAGGATGAATCTTTAAATATAATAAGTATAACAAATATGATACAATAAATAAAAAATATTTACAAATAAAATCCCCCCCCCATTGATGTTAGTGTGACTTGCTTCGTCTAGATAGCATAGGAGGAAACTAAATGTGAAGATATAACAATCCCAATGAAATGCCGAACACATTCATCGATTACTACCCAATGTTTTTTCCCACAGGAGGTGCATGATATATCCACCCATTGATATATTCATATAGGAATCGAGAACACACCACTCATCAGTGGTACCTTCTCTTCCACGGTTTCATGACATTGTCAGTGGGGTGTGCAAAACACATAAAAATTAAATACAGTACACTCCAGAGTATCCATCCTAATGTAGAGGAAGGGCAGACAGGATAATAAAAAAGCCGGATAGGCCGGAATTCTATGAACTCATTTTTTGTCCACCAATACCAGAAGACAAAGTTTATATACCAAACGTATTACGTAATACGTAATTTCTTATTTCTTATTGAGTACTAAACCCTCCATTTATCTCAAGCCATTATGTCAAGCCGCTGCCCGGTGAATCATGGAAGTAATTGCCGGTAATGCGTCGAGTTAAAAAAGAAGACTCTATGCTGGCAGTTTATATATGTCTATATACTGCACTGCACGTTTCAAGAATTTATTAGAGCAAGAATAAGTTAAAGGATATAAACTGTTCACATTTTAACGTAAATTCTGTAATGTCTAATTTAAAAGCAGGAAACATAAACAAAGCATTAATATAAATCGTAGGCCTAACTCTTGAGGACTCAAATTGATTTTATTTTTCACTGATAAATGATTACATATATATGAAAAAGTAACCCTCAGATAACAGTCAAGTTCACTAAGTCACAAGCCATTTTTCACTGATAAATGATTACACAATGATTTCACTGATAAATG
>JAPMOR010034512.1:0-21143 GCA_026543865.1 Argiope aurantia | reverse complement strand
CCTGTAATTCCTTTCTATCCTTATAAAGAAAATTTAAAAAATCCAACTAGGTGGATAAGCGTATTATTAAGATAACTTTGTACTGAAAGTTTTTCGATAGCAGCAATTGTTTAGAAGGTATGATGTATAAAATAATTTTCAACGCATTATTTTGACAAATGTTTCCATCAACAATTCGTGCTGCCAATTTTGAAAAATAAATGAAGTAAAACCCTCACCTTTATTTTATTTATCTACTTTAAAATTTTTAAAAATAATTAAACAAAAATAAAGGAGGAAAATGACGTAATGTTAACTCTATGTAAAAATGATCAACTAAAAATTTTTAAATGAAAAAATAAAGGAGGAGAATGACTTAATGTTAACTTAATGCAAAAATGATCAACTAAAAATTTTTTAGATGCAAAAATAAAGGAGAAAAAGGAGTTAATGTTAACTTTTAGTGAAAATGACCGACTATAAATTTTTTAGAAGCTGTGTAAGCTTTGGTTGTTTTGAATGTATTTTATTATATATTGGAAGAGTGACTTATATGTGTATTTGTTTTATTTCTCCTTTTAAAATAAGTTGAATGATTTTAAACTGAAACCCATATACTTTATTGAAGTTTTCATCAAATTATGTATGGTTGAAATTTTCAAATGTATGGTTGAAATTTCAAACATATAAGATCTTAATTCCAATATTAATTTTGAAAAGTAGATGATTTTTCATTCCAAATGTAATTGAAAATTTAAGATATAAATTCTCAATTTCTAACGTAAAATCCTATTTTCTGCATTTAATTCAAAGAAGAATAATTTCACAGTAATTGATTGCTTCAAATATGCTTAAAATGCAGACGATGAACTTTTAGTTCTTGCTAGCTGCTAAAATTCTGGCATTACCTAAAAACTTCGAAGCTTTTCAATAATATAAACTTTGTAACAAGCTTATATTAGTATATTATTTTTATAGTATTTGTTACTTTAATATTTTTTATTGTGCAATAAATACCGAATTATATGCTAGCAATAGCGTCGTTGCCGGTGCCTAATTAAATATATAATGTTTTAGTGTATTTTGGCCATGTTAGGAAACGAATTAGAAAACAATAACTTATAAAGAATATAACTTTGCCTTCAGTTCATACATCACATGCAGATAATCCATTTTAAATGCAACCAAAATACAAATTATTTCCTATTTTACAATAAATATTCAAACTAGGCGACTATGTTATGGCGACAAATGTTTGCTCGACTGATCATATTATGTGTTTCTTCGGAAGCAGAAGGTAGACAATAACGTCTGCTATGATGTGTGGTTTTTTTGGCTTTTGAAAAGAGGGATATTTATTCAGTGAACTCGTTTTTGGTGTCTTGTTAGGATTGCTTTTTTTAATATTAGCCAGAATAAAGATTCCTCATTACCGATTAAAAACCATGACTGCGTTTCATACCTTCTTCATTTATAATATGGTCCCAAGGGGGCCAGCTCGTAATGGAGGATGAGTAGCCTCCGGCTTGGTAGTTGGTTCTCGCTACACTGGAGGGTACACAAAAAGGATGGGGGTTTTCCTCCTCCCATCAATGACTGGACGTACTTCCCAAGGGAAGGGTTGTACCGTGGTCAGTGATGGGCTTTAGGACTCAACCACAGTTTCCGCCAGTGTTGCTGTTGCGGTGGTCCGGTCATTCAGAATTTTTCATGCGCCTTCCGGCGAGTCTGAGTAGCCAATTTCAGGTTCCCAATTAAACGGATATTATTGCTCTGTGGTGATTCGCCAGTATAAAGAGAATTAAAACATTCCACGTATTGAATTATGGATTGTTAAGTGGGGTAGTATTTATGGCATTTCGTAGTTCGGGTTGCGTTTTATATGCATTTTTAGTACTTTTCTATTGAAATATATAATAAAATTTATTTCCGAACTTTTATTAGTGCATTAAAAATTAGATTTACTTTATTGTAATGATTTACGACTTTAAATTTTTAATTTATAATTCATATAACTATTTAAGAATCATGAAGGCACAAGATGAAATCTACAAATGTTCAATATTTGAAAACTCTAGAACTTCTGGAAGTATGGGAAATATATTTTATGAAAACAGGTTTTAAAATCTCATTTTTAATACTGTACTAATTTTAATTCAAATATTTGTTACATTTTATTTATAATTTAATTCAAATATTTGTTACATTTTATTTATAATTTAATTCAAATATTTGTTACATTCTAATTTATATTTTTTCCATAAAATACATTTTAAGGTTTCTTTAAAATAGATTTTCTCAAATTCACCACCCGATGGGGCTCCTAGCATGCTTCTCCTTGCTCCTCTTTCAAAATTCCATTATATTAATCAATTACCTACATTCATTCTTTGAAAATATTTGAAAAGTACAAGAATACGCAAGTGTACATGTATACCTTCGCTCTAATATACAAGAAAGAGATTGGAATACTTATCAAAAAATTCCACTTTTGAAAACATGAAAAAAATAAGAAATATGTGTAAAAATGCAAATGAAGTACTGACAAGATTTGCTTGTTTAAAATCTTGGGGAATTCCACCTATGATTAAACTTTTCAATCATAAAATGTCTTAGATAACCTTCTTTGTCTTGAATCATTCGAAAATGCGATATGGAGAAGATGAATAATTTTAGCGTGAAAGTCATGAAATGATCAAGAATGTGCAATGATTAAAAGTATTTGAAATACTCCAAGTAGTCGAAACCATTTTCATAAAATCTGGATGGTGAGAAAATCTTTAAAGTGAAGATCAAATTCCTGTCAAATACTTTCATTTAACTTAAACAGTTTTTTAATGCCCATCGAGTTGAATTTTTAAAACAATTTTTCATTTCTTCTGACCTGAATTTGAAATTTCCTACATGCTGTGTTTCCCGAGAACAATGTACCATTTAAATATTTTTGAAAATTTGCAATGAATTAAGAAATTAAATCTTGGCGCTGTATTATTGGTTTCATCTGTTAGTAAATACAGAAAAAAAAATGATTTTGTAATCAAAATGTGGAAAACAATCGAACTAAGAATTATTTGCTGTTTAAAAATCTAATAAAACTGCAATCTTTTAAAAACTGCTTTCATTAAATGTATTATTTTAAATAAAACCGTGATTAAATTAATAAGAAATAAAGACAAGAAGAATTATAGAAACACGAATGTACATTTGGAAAAATTCAATTCAAAATTTTCAAGTTTTTTTATTGTACATTTTTTAAAATTTATAACATTTAATGTTTTTACTTAAATATGTGTTAAGAAAATGGGAACATTCTTCTAAGAATTAGTAATCATTTTAGAAATCTTGGAATGGGTAAATACTTATTATTCTTGTAAGCGTAAAAGGTTTTTGGTTTAAACACCTTGATTTGTAAAAGACCTGTAATGCGAATTAATTCGCAAGGTCACAACGAATTAAGTAGTAATGAAATACAATTGTATTTACCTCGCAAGTGAGACGAAGATGCTTGTAGTACTGAAATGTGAATATATTAGGCTCATAAGTATGATCGTAATTTTGAAGTAAATGTATGTTAATTATTAAGTTCATGGGTATATTTGTTTGATTCTAGAGCAGATGTGTAATTTTATTAAATTTATGATAATAATTACATGTAAATATAACTACACTTCTGAATTCAGTTGCAATTCAAGATCTACTAGGTCCTATTATTCAAAATTATTTTAACATACAATTAAAGATATTTAAATGTTACTACTTTTTCAAAAAAAATATTTCTAAAATCCTATTATTTAGTACATTTTTGCCATGGAAAAATAATAGTGATAAAAAAGTTTCCAAAAATACTCTTTCCCCTTATCTCACAAACTTTCGTTTAACTTTTTAACCTCGTAAAAGTTACGAGCTTCCCAACACTTAATTTCAAATTTTATTTTCAAAACGAGGAAAAGTAAAGAATAGAAGGAATCGATTAATCGATTTTTCTGTCACATTAGATTCGTGGTCGGCGTTTGCTCTTACTGGAACAAAAGACAATACAAATTGCAGTTTTAGAATGGTATGACAGCGAATTTAAATAACATGTCAGAAACACCCCATTCTCTTTCTGAAAGACACGTGGATAAATATAAACTTTCTCTTTGTCGTATGAACTCGTTGCTTGTCAGAAGATGATAAAGAAGGAACATACATTAAAAGGTTATTCACTGGATATGCAAGAATGGAAAAAACCCACGAGAAATGGAGAACTGCCTTTTAATTGTTCCTTTAATTAGCAGAAATGAATGAGGTTTTGAAAACTCTTTATTTCAGAATGCTTATTGATAGCTTTTATTTGTGGGAAAATACAAAGAAGATAATAATTTCCTTTTTGTGACTTTTATCATTCAGGCAAAGATATTTGATTCCTATTTATTAATTACATAAATGCACTTTTTTCCTACAATTGCCTTTAAATGATCTCTAAAAGGTTTTATCAATGAAAATGATATATCTCGTTACAGATAATGCATATATCAAATTTTGAAGACTTCAAAAGAAATACAAGCCATAATTAAAATCTAACGATGAAATGAAAGGGAATAAAAAAAATAGATTTCATAATTTCTATCAAAAATTGCTTTTACAGAGAGTTTTTGAAAACTGCAAACATTAGATTTTATAAATCTAACATGTTTATATTTATGACTGGATAAGATTAGTTACAAAGTTTTACAGATTTTATATTATACACAAATTTTATGAACATTTTATTTTTGCGTTACAATGTTAAAAAAATCCTGGAGGACATTTTATTATGATACTAAGACAGTTTATGATACTAAGACAAGAAAAGGAATATTTTTTTTAAAAAGATTTTCTGATTAAACTATGTTTTTGTGTTTTCTTGCCGAAGATCTTTTTAAGAAATGAGAGCATATTGTGAACTTTGTTTTTCTTGTAAAATTTTCCAGTTTCGTTGCTGTTGGCTGTACTTTTTCGGAACTCAAGAATTGTTTGCAAAATAAACAATATGATGTGGTGATGCTAGGAACACCTATTCTGACGCCTTATCATAATAGAGAAAATTTCCTTCACTTGTTAATATTTTTTGTAAGAGGAGGCTTTTTCATCTGGTTTGTTTCGATAAATAAGTTAAATTTCACATTCACTGATATATATGTTATTAACAAAGTATGAAACGCGGTATTCTATAGAATGGCTAGGCATTGTATATAATTCAGGACATTTTTAGACAAAGTATGAAATATTACATAATTTACCTATGCATCGTATTTAATACTTAGCCATTCTGTAGAATGATAAATGCTACTTAGGCAAAGTATGTAAAAAGGTCATGATAAGGCTATTATATTGTCACGTAGATATTCTAGTGTTGGACTCAATGACGCACACAAGAGGTAGAGCTAAACCAATTTATTAACAGAACTCAGACCTGAGAATACAGTAACTGACAAATCTTCTGCTTTTATATAAGCAGAGAAAGTTCCAGAATACTCTTCTGGAGACAGTAAGAAAAGTCCAGAACACTTGTCTGGTAAACTAAAGAAATGTTCAGAATCCTCTGGAACATGAAATAAAGGAAAACATAAAATCAAGTATTTACATATACCATTAATCTCAGTGTCTCTAGCGGGATTCGAACCCAAGTCTCTTGATCACAAGACCAGTGCCATGACCATTCGGCCATGGTGATTAGACAGTCTTTCTTCAATACGGCAATATAAATGCCATGCATTCATCAAAAATGCAGATGTTATTCTGAAAAAAAATAATAACTCAAAGTACGTGCCGTAATACTATATTGTACTGACGCTTTCTTTAATAGGTTAAATGAGTTTACTTTTGTTTTCTACAATCATCACATCATAGCAATTCAAAACCAATTGTCCTTTCTTAGTAGCCATTTTGGCTTTTTATATATCATTTATTAACTTCTGGCGATTAGTTTTCGTTAAGAAAAATCTGCGTTTTGCAGAATTAACTCGAATTTTTGACAGTTCATTGTCGAATTGTTGTTTTATGTCTATAGGTCAAGACTTCTCCACCACTACAACCTGCTCCTCCGCTTTTATGCTTTCTGTCAACGGAATGTACATAATGACTGAATTGAATTCCCATTAATTATTACTAATTAAAGAATTAAATTCTATTAATGCGTTGACGCTATACAGAAAAGAATGTTTTGCTGTTACACGTCAGCATTTATTTTAGAGGGTGGAATAAACACCTTAGAGAAATTTTTTAGTTATTATTAGTTATTAGAAATTAGAAAGTTTTTAAAATTTCAATCAAGCAAGATTTTTGGCTTTTTTTTCACTATAAGTCCCGAAACCTTCATTGTAGAAAATTAATTTAAACATCAATTTTAAAAATTTTGTATTTAATAATATCAATTTAGTTTTCAATGTTTAATTTCTTTTTATTACGCGTATGCTAACTACGAAGCTTATTAACATTGCTCCTAACGCCTTATACTTCTAAATTTACAAATAGTGGGGCCTGTGGTCTTGAGTTTTAATCCCTGTACTACATTGAGATTTTAACTAGTAAGATAATTTTGAATTTTGGCAGTTTCACATACATTTTATTTCTTGCATGAGTTTCACTGTTGGACCTACGTTCAAATTTCTTTTCTTTATTACATCTGCTCTGCTCACATAATGAAATTATATTATTGAAGAAAAACCATTCGCAATTAGAAGATGGATTACCCGGAGGTTTACGGTTCCATGGCACTAGGAAATCGTTAGACCCCATCACATTAGAAATATTCATGTGCATTATAAACAAGGCATTAAAATGGCATTGCTTACATATCTATCATCATGTGATAGTTAAATTACATTATTAAATAAATCTTTGAATGATTCATAAGACAGTTTATTAAAAGGAAAGCGAATCAATATTCTAGACTAGCCAACTGATTATCATAAGCAATTAATAATAAAAGAAATAAAAATAGTATTTCGGAGAATATATTTAATAAAAAAGTAATTCTTTCTTTATACTATTTTTACTTCATCGTAAACATACTCTAAAGGAAGAACAGTAATCGCCAAAACATTCGAACTCGAGATTTTGACGAATATCTACGTTTGAGACTCCCCTGGCTCTCGGAAAAACACAGTTTTGGAAAATGTCCGTCTATTTGTGACCAAGAGTATTCGAAGACGCTTTGAGCTGGAGGGTTGAAATTTGGCATTTGGTCTTTAAATCTAGCTTGCAGATATCTATCAAGATTTAAGTAAAATAGCATCAGAGGAAGTCCTTCTGTCCGATTGCTCGAATATAAGTTAAAACAATTACTACAAAACGAAGACAGCTAGATGGATAAAATTCGGTACACAGATTTAACATCTACAGTGTAGGCACCTATGACACTTTGAGCCAAATCCAAATATGGGTTGACTGTGTGTTGATCTTTTCTTTCAGAAACCAGTAAATTCAAAAACTAGAAAATCTGTCCTTACGGCTGCTCGAATAATGAACACGATAATTACTAAACGAAGAGAGTTAGATAGGTGAAATTTGGTACAAAGATGTAACATCTACAGTGTAGACATTTGTCGAGTTTTGATCCCAGTCCAAATGTGAGTTGACTGTCTGTCGGTCTGTGCTTTCAGAATCATGTAAACGTGATAATTCAAAAGCGGAATGAATGAAGCATATCAGGTTTGGTACGGAACTTTGTGACTACAAGTGCAGTTTTGAATCAAACTTTTGTTTCATTCGTTTGAGAAAAGCCTCTATAAACACAAATTCGATTTTTGGATCTATTAAAGAATGCCAGGGATGAATCGCCAAAGATGACACGATAGATTCAGTAAAAATGCAAAATTGATGCCGAAAGATAATATTTCTTAACCATTGTATGTCAATGCCATGTAAACTCCATTATTTGGCATGACTAATTTGTTAAAAAGTGTGAGAGAAAGATTTGTGGAGACCATTGCCGTTGGTTTGGTTATTGAAATAATATTATGCTGTAATAGTGGAAAAACATTATTCGTTTCCTATTATAAAGTGAACGTTTTTACGTAAAATAAGAAATAAAATTAATTACAAGAAAAAAATCATTATTTTTTTTTAAAAAAACGATCCAAACAGTATCCATTTTCAGGAAATGCTTCGACGGAAGATAAGTTGCAGAATTACACATCAATTTCACAAAGAAGGTACGATATTCAATCATTTTAAGCACGTCAATCTCGTGACAATTGATTGACAAATGATTTTTTTTTTCATGCCAAGAAAAAATTGCTCCGAAATGTATAAAAAGCCCTTCCTGATCCAACAATGACAGAATGCGTCATTTGAATGAGCAAACATATATTTCTTTCAGGACAGATGAGCTTGTGATAAGGAGATCAGATAAAGTAATATCTTTCTTAGTGCAGTTTTTATCATGTGAGAGGATGATGTTGTTTAGGTTTGCATTTTTTGAAGCCTCAAAACTCATAGAACAGAAAATTGACGATTTATCGTTTTTGAGACATCCGTTTTTTGCTTTTAGAGTTATTAGAAAATGACAAAGAAGGTTGTCGCATTTGGCCATTTATCTCCAACAAAAAATTACATCTTGGCGTGAATATCAACCAGGTGCCCGATTCTCCTGTCTGGGAAATAAAGGGCAGTGTTGTAAGAAGTTATCGCCCGAACGCCCGAAGAGGCGCACAGAAGAAAATGGGAATGAACGCGAAACAACGAAAAGAAGTCGAAAGTTTATATATACATATATAAACTTTCGACTTCTCCTCGTATATATATATATATTGAACTTGATTGATGTTGAGATGGTCAAAAACCAAAAAACCATCGCTTTTTCTGAATGTTGGTGATATATGAGTCATCTGAGAACATGATGTTTTTCTTTCGGAGTGATTTCACATGTCTTAAAAAAATAAATGTTCTCACATCATAACTTGCAATTTCCGGTTAGCAGATTTCAATTTTTTTCTTTTTCTTTTTATTATCTTTTTTTTTCAGTTTAGTTTCATTATATAAATTTTCTCTTATGTAATATATGCTTTTGTTTTGTTACTGAATTCTTAATAGATTCTGATGAAGCGAACGATAAATGAAAGGCATCTCTCTCTCCAAACTTCCACTCACATTTTGTATACCTGATACCGGCATTTAATCGATTTTAGCCGTAATATATGCTTGTATGCATTTAATCGATTTTAGCCGTAATATATGCTTGTATGCATTTAATCGATTTTAGCCGTAATATATGCATGTATACATTTAATAGATTTTAGACGTAATGTATGCATGTATACATTTAATAGATTTTAGACGTAATGTATGTAACATACATGCATTTAATAGATTTCAGCCGTGATGTATGCATTTAATAGACGCATTTAGGGAAATAGAGTCATGAAGCCTCTTTGTTCAGGATAAATTGTTTCATAAATTAAATACCCATAAGAAAATTTTACTTATTTTCAAACTGAATAATCAAACTTCAGCAAAATAAATTCAGATCTGTCTGCGTATTTACTTGAAAATTTAAATTATTAATGGAAAAATAAAATCAGTATAGGTTTAAGACTTAAATATTATATTCCGTGAAAAATAATTTTTCTGAGTCTTCCAATTTTGTGGAATAACTATGCAAAGTACAGACTAAAATAACTTTAAAATCTAGTTAAAGACATGAAAACATTTCATTGCGTATGAAAATTAACATTTTCCCTTTGCGAATGTTATTTCAACTAACATAGCTATCGGAGCTATGTTAATTGAAATAAATAAGAAAATAGAGTTAAGTATTTCATTCGAAGTTTAATATTCATCTCATAAATTTTATTATATTCTGTTAGAATGTGCGGTCAGTTTATACTAATTCTTTTTCTTTAAAAACTAATACTTTGTGCTCGACTTTTCACTTGCAGTAAATTTCGCACATAAAATTTACTAATAAGAAATTAAGAAAACTCTTATTATTTTTTAATCACTAAGTGTATTATATGGAGAAAAGAATGTAAACTATTAGAATTAAAATAAATTAACTCTGAAAATTGTGATATCGAAATAAAATTGTTCATTTAAGAGTGGATATCAGAATTGATTCATTAAAACTTTGTAAATGTTATCGCCTTTACCAAATTATTTCTTTTTTATAGGAGTATCGAAGCTATAAAATGGAATCAGACTGGAATTCATGGCTGGAATTTTTTCATGGAGAAAAAGAATAAAAATAATACAAGTATTTCTTCTTCCTGTTTTCAGCGTTATCCAAGCCGAGGACAAAATTATTTTTGAGGGAGAAAATAATATATTTTATGTGAAAGTAAAGCGATTTTTACTAATTGTTGATGCGTTTTGACAGAAGAATTTATTTATCAATTTTGGATACTTCCAAGAAATATTTCAACTTTTCAAAATCGTTCCTCGAGATTGAAATTTTATAGATGGCCTTATAAATTAATTTTGTTTAGCTGATAGCTTCGTAAATATAAAAATAGGCAGAATGACACTTAATAAAAATATGTAGGAAAGTCTTTATAAATACGTAGAAACATATATAGAAAATGCAATATGTAATATTCAACATGTTACGCAAATAAAATAAATATATGTAAAATATAATATTTAATATGTAAAAATATGTAGAAAAGTCTTAATAAAAACTGCATGCTTAAATTTTTTTACATAATTAATCACCATAAAATTAGTCAATGACCTATTATTTATCACCCTATATTAAGTAAATCCATCAAGACACAGCAAATATTTTACAAGACGATAGTGTGTCTATATATATCATGGAATTAGTAACTGAATGTTATTGTCGAATAAAATGAAGTCAAGTGAAGATAAAAACTTCATCTTATCAAAAAATAAAAGAAAAAAAATTCTAAAACTTAGAAATGTATTTGGAAAATTAAATTTTCTTAATAGATAAGAAAATTGTACTTTATTATATGTAAATGGATGCAATCAACATTCATCGCTGCTCATATTTAAAAGCAAAATTTAATGAAATTTGAATGATTGAATTTTACAAATATTTACCAGCCAGATTTCAAAACATTCAAATACTTGCATACGAAATTATTTCCAAGTTTAGAAGTGCATACACATTGAATAATCATTTTTTATATGAAGCGAAATAAATATTTTATAAATCCAAAATTACTAATTCTCAAATTGGATGATCTTTGAGATTAACCAAGGCGGACAAGATTTTCCTTAAAATAAAAAATAAAAAATAGTAGAAGAAAATAGATACAAAGAGTCACTACAGAAACATTTTTACTGTTGCCCTTTATTATGTACTAGCCGCCTTTGGCGACCAGCCGGTTCGCCAGTATTACCGCTCGCTACAATTTTCAATTAAATATTTTAAGTAACTGGTCTCTTGAAGGATTCTCAAACAAAACATTTTTAATATTCAAATTTTGATAGTCATACCAAACTTATACTGTTTAGATCGTTTCGTTCAATTTAGTATATATATTTTGCTAATTTGTTGCCATTTCCGGTAAAACTTCCATTTTAATTAAAACTGTAAATGACGAAATTGCAATTAATATTAAGATATTTTTTAATAAAACCAAGCGCTTTATTTTATTTATCATCTTTATTGTTATTTATTAATTATTATTATTATTGAATATGAGTATTGCAAACAGAATCGCTCGGTATTTAAGTCTTATGTTAACTACAAAATATTTTTCATAGTTTATGTAATATCTCAAACAATAATTCAACAAAAATTTCTGAGATTCAGTATAAAATTTAGTTTTTAGTTTTGCTTTCAAAAGGATTGAATTGAAATCAATAATAATATTTTGTTCCTGCTTATAAATATATTTCAAAAATTATGAAGTCTAAATTTAATGCAGTAAGGTACCGTATTCTGAAAAATATTCTGGACACACCAAATTTTAAATAAATGAATGAATGTTTCTATTTTCCACGATCAACTAAGACTTATTTATGAAGTTTTAAATGTTAAAAATTTAGAAAAACTCACCATTTTCATAATCTTAGGCCAATTAATCTTGAGAAACCGGCGCGCTGATTGGCGTATTTTCTTTGAGGCGATCGATGGAAAATCTAAAATTATCCTTTTTTTATTGAATAGTGATATTCAAATCTTCATAAATCAGTCAGTTTAAGTGATTAGAAATTAACTCTTAAAAGTCAGTGATTTAGTTGATTGGAAATTAATTCTATGACCACCATAAAATCTGTGCTTTCTCTTGTGGTGTATGCATTCTCCTTAATATCCGCTCGAATAAAACATCACATACAAAAGTACTACATAGAACAAACACATCAAAAGTAAACATAACATTTCAATAGTTGCCAAAAACAAAAGAGAGAAAATGCAATTAATAAGCAGACGATATTTAGAAAAGTACAGATATTTAGACTGGAAAATGAAATTATCTGAAATTAAAAACACGCGCAGACGATATTTACAAAAGTAAAAATATTCAAACCTGAAAAAGAAAATATATGTTATTCCATGAATAAATGCCATAAGTTTGTTTACATCTTCATTATTTTATGAGTCATTAAATATCAAAATGGATCCGGGACTGAATAAACACCCTGTATAGAAAGTGTAAAAGATCATAAAATAATTTTTCTTGAATTTATTTTTTAGAAAAAATAATATTTCATATTTGTTTCATTTCCTACAGACACGTGCCGAAAATTATATTTTTGCAGATTTCATTTCCAAAAAGATTTAATTTATTTTTAATTGGAGCTTTAATCAAAGTGATGGCAACACTTTGAAAAAAGCTTATTTTTAACCATGAATGCGAAACGTGCTTAATCTTAATTTTTATTTTTGACGAAAAAAATTATTGAAAAGTATAGTTAAAATATTTATTTAAAAATTCATTAAAAATAGAAATTTAATTTTAAGATTAAAACAGTAGTATAATTTAAAAGATAATTTTTTTATATTTAACTTTATGTAAAAATCTTTTTTGTGCGGTAATATTTTCGGCAGTTATAGCAGAGACACGTCAAAATTTCGCTTAATTTTTAAATAAATAAAATTCTATTTAAAAATCCGAAAAAATAACCCCCAGGTGCACATTTCCGGCCTCCAAGTTATACACGTGCCAAATTTGGTAGCTGTAGGTTGAATGGTCTGGCCTGTAGAGCGCCAACACACACACACACAGACACACACACACACACATTGGGCTTTATTATATGTATAAATATAGATTTCTGGTATTTTAAATTCAATTTCGCTTACATTAAAAAAAAAACGTTTTTTTTAGCTTTTACAAAATTTAACGTTATTCATTTGGCCTATGCTATCATTAAACCTTTGACACAGAAAAATTATAACAAAGAAAGTTATCCTAAAATTGTTACAACTCTAACTTACAGGTTCTGCAAATTTTTTATACTCTGGTTATTGGAATAAAATATATTCATTTCTATATAATAAATATATAATATTATATTTATTATATGAAATATATATATATAAAATATATATTTCATACGAGTAGCATTCACTTTATTAACACAAAATACAGAGACATTCACCAACACATGAAAGGAACACGAACAGAACGACGCTGTAGCGTTTTTAATACCAGATCATGCTATACTGAAATACTGACATCATACAGTGATTTAATTGATGGCCAATCAGAGATCGCCGCATCACATGCCTTCAAATTCTCTCTTACGTAAGGGCTGTGATTCACAGGTGCGATCAAGGACAAATTCGTGAATAAGAAATAATTCAATGGCATCGCAACCATAATAGTATTTTAAATGGTATACTAATGTGTTATGTTTTGCAAAGAATACAATACAATACAGTTATATTAGTAAAATGACATTTTTACTCATTTCTATTGTAGACATTTCTTTTACAAACTTTTAGAGAGTACTCAGTTTTATCAGTTTTTTACACTTAGTTCAGTTTGTATGGACAAAACAAAATCTAAAATAACACGATTCTTTTCTGATAAATTCGATATATGAGGTATACAAAGTAAAACTGGATAAAGAAATTTTGCCCACAAGAGTCACATTTTGTGGATACTGAGAAATTTCAAATTTTCACGTCACATATTTTGCCCAAAATCAGATGGCATAGAAAATAAATAACAACCAGTTAATTATTAGAACAATTTTTACGAAATTATATTTAACAAATATTTGGGATAATTCTGTTGTAAACCTAGTGGAATCGTGATTAAAACACGACAATAACAACGGCTGAATAATTTGTAAGGCAATAAGTAAGATAATACTCCATTTGGAACAATATATACTTCAAGTAAATTTGTACTTAAAGGACAAGATATTTCAAATAATTTTATACTTAAAAGAGAAGATGCTTCAAAGACTTGTCATTCTATTTATTTCTATTGCTAGTGTAAACCTTTTGGAGTCGTGATTAAAAAGAAGACAATAACATCTAAATTATTTTTAAGGCAAGTCGAGGAATATTGTTTCATTTAAAACAATATACATTTCATGTAAAGTTATACTTAAAGAACCAGAGACTTCAAGTAATGCTAGGCTTAAAGGACAAAATACTTCAAAGACAATTGTCATTCTATTTATTCGCATAATATTTCTAACTGATGTATTCTGCATTGTCGCTTTCCTGACGCTGATGTATAGAGGTCATTTTTCTACTTCAAACAAATGATTACTTTTCCACCTGTCACGAGAGAAAGGAAGATGTATTTCGGCGGTTTAAAGTTGCACAAACATGGCGTTTCTGTAAATTATTCCAAATGCTGAAGAAGAGCTTCTCTTTCACCGAAATACTTTCCAGCGAGTCAGAACGAAGCTATTTCGAACCTAATTCTGATGCAGATGAGAATTCAGAATGACGGAGTTATTTGCTGCAACTTGTTTACGAAAAATAAAATCTTCGTTCTAGATCTGATGCTGATTTGCAATTGGATGAAATCTTTAAATATTCTTTCAATATGGAAATTCTAGAAGAAATGATTTTTTGCAATTTCTTCTTCTTTTACAATTTCATAAAATAAAATTTGCTGGACTAGTCATATATTCAGGTTTCAATTTACGTTATTATTATTTCAGAAATAAATTTATATATCGCGATGATGAATCAAACAATTGATGAGTCATACATACAAATGAAGATTATCAACATGGTGATTGAGGAACTGACAGATCAGCTCCATCACAGGAAGGAAATGATAACCATTTAAGTTGTGCGCATCTCCTTTACTACCTGTAGTCGGATGAATGAAATAAACCAATTTTGAAATTGGAAATGAATTTTGGGATTAATCTTTCAAACTTTATGATATTTATGTATAAGAAAGTCATTAATATAAACCATTTTTTTCCAAATAATGGAATAATAATGCAGTTAATGGAAAAATAGTTTCAGGTAAAACAAAAACAGATTTGAAAATATTTAAGAATAGATTCATGCATATTGTTATTAAATTCATTTCAAAACGGGATGTTTGAAAAAGATAAATTTTGAAATAGGGAATGAATTTCAAATTTAATCCTTCCAATTTTCGGATTTCTTTAAATACAGAATTGTGATTAACTTTTTTGCTAAAATTTAGTAATAATGAAGTAGCCGTTGCTGGTAAAAACTGGATTTGAAACTACACTCGTCCATAAATTAAGGATAATTCGGAGTCACGTGGAAATCGAGCTCTAAAATTCATATATCACCAGTAAAATGACGACACACATCTTCAAAAATCATATGCAAATTCCAGGAAGCCACCAGAGGACATCGATAGTACGTCACAATGACGACAGTGTAGGAGAGTGATGTATAAAGGATACAGGCATAGAAGTAAAATAGTTCGCAAGCGCTTTATAAGCTTTTCAGGACCGTATAGTTATGACACAAAGGACATATTTGGATGATTTTTTAAGTGGTTGAATTATCGGCCGCCTGGAATGTGGGTGTAACCGAGGAACTTGGGATAGCCCAGAGTGTCTTCGCCAGGCTTTGGCAACAATTCCAACATGATGATAATGGGAGTAAACGTTACAGCACAGGTAGCCGCCGAGTTACAACGGCGAATGAGGACCGATATTTGGCAGTTACTGCCAAAAGAAACAGACGGAGCAGATCATCAGACCTGTCTCGTCAGCTTTCTTCAGGCACTCGTACGGCAATTTCACAGCAGACCGCATGAGACGCTTATGGCAGATTGGTATATATGCTCGTAGGTCTGTCAGATGCGTTCCACTTATTACAACTGACTGTCACCTGCGGTTAGTCTGAAGTAGAGAGCATGCATTGTGGACAACGCAGCAGTCTGCTTGTGTGATGTTTTCTGACGAGTCCAGGTTTATATATCGCGCAGTCTGATTCTCGCCGGACTTTCATATCTAGAGCGCCAGGTACCTGCTCCCACCAAGAGAACATCATTGAACGACACCGTTACGGTGGTGCAGGATTGCTCGTCTGGGGAGGAATCCAGAACTGACCTGCATGTTCAAATTGGAAACATGACAGGACAAATATATCGGGACTTCATACTGGAACAACATGTGCGTTTGTTTCGGAGCACCATGGAAGCAGAATTCGTGATTATGGATGACGACGCCTGTCCTCACCGTGCAAATATCGTAAACGAATGCCTTTGATCGGAGGATATCACCCGTATGGACTGTCCAGCATTCTCACCGGACATGGATCCAGTAGAGCATGTGTGGGACATGCTTGGCCGACGAGTTGCAGCCCTAGAACCACCTCAAGCCTGTCTACCGAAACTTCGTAGAGCATTGCTTGATGAGTGGTGTAATATTCCCCAAGATCAAATTGATACTCAGCATGCCTAGGTGTTGTGCGGACTGTATTGCATCGTCTGGGAGACATACTATGCATCAACCATTATACTAACAATGTAATATTGATTTTTGTAAATATGTTTTGTTTTGTAATTGCTCCAGGAAGCAAAAAATCGCAATTTTTAGTAATGATATCAAACATATAGCATCTCTTTTGCTCTTTACCTTTTGTTTAATAAATAAGCTTTATAAATAAGTCACATTTGTTTTGCTTCTCACTCTTTCTTTTAATTAACTTGCATTATCTTTAATTTATGGACATAAGTGTATTTAAAAAAGGATTTATGCTTATTGTTATTAAATTCTCACTATTATTGACACATTTAATTTTAGGAAGAACCAATGTAAGTTTAGAAGTCTATCTGCCCTCTTGGATTGCTGTTGCCTAAAATTATTTTCTCTTCAAGTTCTCTTGATTCCCCCTATTTTTATTACTTTTTTGTCTTTATATTTGTTTTCAATTCCTTAAAATTTAGTAAATACTAAAAATGAAAGTAAAGTTGGCACTTCTAGGGGAATATATGAAGCTGAAATGAAATTCATTTAGAGCGTGAAGTTTTGTGACAGCAAAGTGGAAATGTTTGTCAACAGATGGCAGTTTAAATGTAGTTCTAGAAATCTTACATTAAATACTTCTTTTCATTTATACCATTGGATGTTTATTATATAAATGAAATGTTTCTGGCTTAAATATATGAATGTTTGTTATCCGGTATGTCAGAAATTCAGTTTACCCTTAAAGTACATGTACACTTTCTCTAGTTAATCTTTTACTACGTAACATTGAAAAAATGTTATTATTAATTAAATACATAAATAAAAAAGAAAAATGACGTGAAACATCCTTGATAGTTAAAGGTGACTTCACGAAAGAGAAATTCATACCGTGTCTGCAGTTTGAAGGTTACATGATTATTTATATATTATTAAAAGTGAAGAATCATTAAAATTGCAACATTTTTTTTTATCAATTTTTCCCAACTTCACAGAAAACTAACAGATTGTTTTAATACTGAATACTAGTTAGCGTAAAGATATTACAGCTAAAATAAATTTGACGTTAAAACTTTCCCAGAGGTTCGGACGGAAAAGAATATTGCACGAACATAACTTTTTATTACTTTTTTTGGAAAATCTTCCTCTTCCCGAAGAATTCTTATCGTTAACTGTCCAAACTTCAGAAAAGTTGGGAAGCGAACTGATCCCGGAGCCATTTTTCAGGCTGTCTAAAGATTTCTTTCCAAGTTGGAGGTTTTTCACTTAGATGCAGGCGCGTCGACGTGTACGCTCGATTCCACAGATACGATGAAAGAAATATTTTCGACTTTTTTGTGTATTTAGCTATTTTAAACGTAACTTTAATTTCCCATATCCAGTGAAGTCTTTCAAGTAACATTATTGCGATATGAAATTGATTGTAATTTTAAAGTTTTAGCATTCAATCAGTGAGTAATGCAATGAGAATGCTCTAATAATTGACTTCTTATTAAATAAATAAAATCTTTTTAAATTTATTTTGTATTTACAAGTGCAGTTTTCAAAGGCTTATTAACAATACATATAATATTCCCAAAATTTAAGCCGAATTTTCCTTATTATTGTATTATTAAATATTTGATTATGAATATTTTCTAATCTTTTAACTTTAATGATGAATTTTCGTATATATAAAAATTTATTCCGTGTTTCTCGGATGCGGTTTTAATAAGTTAACATTACTGAAGTACCGCGAAAAGAGGGTGCAGTAGCTTCTGAAGGTAAAAACCCCTGAGCACCCGAGGGCGGTAATCTGACTTCTAGATCACATGAAGATAACACTCACACCTTTGCTTGGACAATCCCTTTCTACGGGTAGGGGGACCTCTTTCATACACCTCACAAATGGAGCATAGGGTGAAGAATCATGCCTGTACCAGAACACGAATCCTGCACGCCTAGATCATGGGGAAGACACACTACCCCTAGACCAGGACGCCGGCAACAATTTGCATCAAATTTTATATTTAGACAAAGTTTTGCTTTTTAAGTTTATTTATGTAAGTGTCTTTCCTGAGAAAACGCGATTTTACAAGGAAAAAACCCTCTTTTATAGCCAAATATTAACTGGTTGTACATGAACCTTGGTGATCATAGTAGCAGTAGTTGTTAGGGCTTCCGACTTCCATGATTTTTCTCATGTTTGATCCAGCGTTTGCAGTTCAATTAGATTTCACTTTAAACTTTAAACGAGACTTAGGATAGAATTTTATTTGCAATTTTACAAAAAGAAAAAGAAAAAAAATGCCGAGCGAAGTTTGGTTTTCCGGGTACTATATTTTAATCAGGGAACTATAATATCAACAAGTAAAAGGGTCAGAATTATAAAAGTTAAAATGAAACACAATCTGAAATAAAATTCTTTGAATGAGAATAGGAAGAAAATATTATTTTCGAAAGAAACCAAATCTGGCAAAGAGATGAATGTCTTTCGGTCTGTACTTTCGCATGCTTGTAATCGTAATGACTTGAAGCATTTAAATTTGGTGTGTCATTTTGTGACTACAGTTATAATACGATGTCAACTTTTTGTTTCAAACATATCCGAAACGCATATTCGCAAGACAGATCGAGTAAAATTATTAGTTTCACGTCTAAGATCCATGTTTCGTAATTATTGATCGCCAATACCCTACTTTACATAAACGATCATTCCCAAATTCCATAATTTTATGAGAGGGGAGGGGGGGGGAAGTGATGAGATCTGTATTGGAAAATATACAAGAGTGTTTCAGGGAGACTACTACCACTGGTTAAATCAGTGCAAATAATTGATCGCCCTGCTATTTAACTTTTGACAAATTTAATACTCTTGGATTTAATTTTTATTAAATAATCTAATCAACACAAATATGGTAATACTTTAAGGTTTATGTACACACTTGAAAAAGGTTTATGTACACACTTCGAAATTCGTTTAAAATATCGAATATTTTTTTTATTGCTTAATAATGTTCTCTGATCGTTTAGCTATCAAACGATACCAAAAAGTTGTCAATATTCGAAATATTTCTCGAGATAATTATTTTTCTTGAGGTGTTTTCATTAAAAACTCTAGTTACGGTTTTTTTAAAACTCAATTTAGGAAGAATGATATTTTCCCACTATGTTACTTCTTTCAAACAATCATAATTCAACAAGAAATTAACCAAATACAATTATTTATATATCAAAATAATTTGTATGAAACAGCAGATGTTTTGTGTCTCAATCAAAGTAATATTTATATAAATAAATTTTTAATAGCTATTTAAAAGTTAAAATTACAGAAAATATCTCGCTTTTTCTGTTCATCGTTGATGAAAAAATTGTTAAAAAAAACTATTTATTTTTATATCTTGATTGACGCAGACAACATAATTTCTAACTAGAATTGCGTGTCTGTACAAATTTGAATTTAAGATATCATGTTTCAAAAAATAAGCTAATTAACTCAATAAATATTATTTAATTAATTAACAATTAGTGCAATATGGTTTTTCTCACTGAAATGAGTTTAAACATATATTAATGACCTACTGTGAAAAAACTGGAATTTTAAAGTTAAAATTTAAAAAAAATCTTCTAGTGTGTACGTGCACCTTAAGATAGAGAAAAGGATGTATTATATAGATACATTAGATTTGACTTGAATTAGATGCGTTGAGAGCCTAGGCACTTCTGCTCAGTTTAAGGTAGTTAGTAGCAGAATGACTAACAGAAGTAATGCGCCATTGGTGAATCAGTTGAGTAGAAGAAGGATTGCTCAAAAGGGCTTAAATTGAAAACTGAGGCAGATCGTTAAATGCAATTTAAATTTTGGAAAAAGCTATGCAGGTTTATTAGTAGCAATGACCATTTAGTTATAGAGTAAGGAAAAGTGTATTTTCCATTTCAGTGAACATGGTTAATTTGTTCCTCGATTGTGTGATTTTCATGAGTTTTGAATTGACTGAAAATATCTCTTGTAAGTTCTTTGATGAAATCATCGAGTTTTGGAGTTTTAAGATCTCTGTGTAAAATATCATTCCGGACAAACCATGGAGAAATGGTCATTATACTTTAGGTATTACATTTTCTAACGGTGAGTTAGAAAAGAGAATATATATCTATTAATTCAGTGGTAAAAAAAAAACTATTTTAGAGTATTAACAAGGTAAAAAAAATGATAATTGTCTGTAAAATATTTACATCATGAAAAAGTAAATGTTTTATAATTTTGAATATAATCCTTCTAAAGAGTAAATAAAAAATTATTTTTAAACATCAATATTCAACATAAAGTTTAAAAATTCTATTAATTTGAAAGAAAGCTAAGCGAGCTTTTCCAGAAAATG
>JAPMOR010034507.1:30297-76957 GCA_026543865.1 Argiope aurantia | reverse complement strand
TTTAGAGGAAGTGCGCCTGTCCAGCAGTTTAAATACAAATTAACACGATAACAGCAAGAGTTAAATAGATAAAATTCGGTGCACAAATTTAACATTATAGTGTTGATATCTGTCAAATTTTGAGCCAAATACAGCCAAAGGATAGACCGTCTGTCGGTCTGCACTTTGAGAAAATATAATAGCGAAAACTCAAAAACTCAATAAATCAAATTTGATATGGGATTTTGTGATTACAAGTGCAGTTTCGTGTCAAATCTTTGTTTCAATCAGCTGTGAAAGACGCGCTAAAACACAAATTTGATTTTCTGATACTATTAACATTATACCATGGATTAATTGCCAAAAACACTCGTCAAGGATGACACGATAAATTCAGTAAAAGTGCTAAATTCGTGTCTAGGATTAATATTTCGTAACTATAGCGCGCCAATGTTACGGTAGACGTTCTTAGGCATGACAAAGTTATTAGAGAGCGTATGCGAGAAAGTTTCGGGCAGACCCCCCCCCCCCCCCCCGTTGGATTTTCGTGTTGACATGCATGAAGTACATAAGAATGGGAAATAAGAAACATGAAAGAAAATATAGACAGGTTTTTGAAAATCGAGACGATCGATACTTTGATGGATTTGCTTGAAAATTTGATACCGCTATTTAGATATTTTATATTATACATATTTTTAGATGAAGTTAACCAAAGTGTAATTGTCTAACTCTTAAAGCTTTGCAGATATCGTGTTCACTTGTACTTGGACAACCTATCTATTTTCAGAATTTTGGTCATAAATCTATTTTCAGAATTACTGAAAATAGATTTTATTCAAAATTTGAACGCATTTTATGCATGAAATTTGGTATGAAAACCACTTATAGAACATCATATTCGTAGCTAAAAATATTTATGAATTATCGTGTTCATAAACATATAATCCCATAAATTTATTTTCTGGATTTTGTGAGGTTTGAAACGTGATGATAATTCAGAACTTCGATTTCTTATTTTTTGACATTACAATACTTCCTCTTTATATGCTTCTTTTACAAGAAAGCAAAAATACCAAAAAAATAGAAATATTCTTTCAACATTATGCAAACGAATTTAGTTAACCCTTTAAAGGGCCTTTTTTTCTAGTCATATTATGTTAAAATATTTTTAGGCTGGAAATTAGAATAAGAAAAGGGATTCATTTAGCTTATTAAATAAATTTAATTTGATTAATTAATTTGGTTAATTAATAATTAAGTATCAAAACACATCATTTTGTGTAAAATAAAGAACTAAAGCATCTAAAATTCTGTTCTTCTAAAAAATTTGTCAGAACTTATGCCAACCTACATAAATTCATACAGAGATTGATAAATTTGGTGGGAAGCATACTTCCCACGGCCGTAGAAAAGGGTTAATGAAATCTTAAAAAAAATCTGAAAAGATGTCACCCATTATTCAAATTTAAACCCCTCCAAAAAAATTACAACATTGATGTATGAAAATAATTTGAATATAAGCCTTCAAAAATCAAAAACTCCATCCTCTTTTCAAATTCAAATAGTTCTATCAACAGATTTACTTATCGTTCTTTTACAGTTAAACTAATAAATCATAACAGTAAATCAACAAACCTGACATTCAAACCAGAGGGGAAAATTACCAAAAAATGATAATACACAATGCATTTTTATCAGAAAATGTATATCGTGAACTATAGTTTTGTGTATATCGTTTACACTATCGTTACTATGATTTTTTGTAGAAAATTTAAATGACTTCTTGTGACGGCTTTTAAGCGCTATAAAGATTTCAAATGCCGATGCAGTTTATTGAGGGCATCTCCTCCCACTCAGGCTACAGAAGATGTACTTATGCAAAATGACGCATAACATTTTAGGTACAATAAGAGCTTTTTGAATTATGCATAAAGGCAGTTTCCATTGCTATTAATATTCCTTTATAACAGAAGTAAAAAATTGGAAGAAAAACAAGAAAAGAAATTTTCCTTTAGAAATCGATGCAACTGTACCAACATCCGAAAATTTGACTAACGATCGTACTTGGGAATAAACTCGGAATTCTTTTTGATCCCTTCCAGAAATTCGGAAAAAATAAAGCAGAAGAGAAAATAAATGCGTTTCTTTATGGGTCAAAACATATGAGAGTTCTAAGGGTCTCCCGATCGTATCTTTAATCATACACGAGAAAATATAAATGGTTTATATGTCAGAAGTGAAAAAGTACGGGCAACGGAACGAGAAAAAAAGAACTATAGCTATTCTAAATATATTTTTCTTTGCCCAGAAGCGAAAAAGAGAAACTAAAGAATGGAATTGGGTTATTTCAAAAAGTTTCGGGAGAAAATGTGAAAAAGAATTCGAGCAGAATTCTTATTGCAGTTAGAACATAGCTAATTCGAAGTTGGTGGAGCCACGCACACACACACAAATATTTATTAAAATTTATAATTATGAAAACGCTACGTTTAAAAAAAGAACAGAGCATTGTTATCAACAGAATTCTGCTTCTTGTGCAATTCACTGGAAGCAAATTCATTCCTGTAATATTGCTCCGGCTTTGTTCATTTCCTGTAATATTGCTCCGGGTTTGTTCATTTCCTGTAATATTGCTCCGGCTTTGTTCATTTCCTGTAATATTGCTCTGGCTTTGTTCATTTCCTGTAATATTACTTTGCCTTTGTTCATTTCCTGTAATATTACTTTGCCTTTATTCATTTCCTGTAATATTACTTTGCCTTTATTCATTTCCTGTAATATTACTTTGCCGTCTTTATTCATTTCCTGAAATACTGCTTCGTCTTTATTCATTTCCTGAAATACTGCTTCGTCTTTATTCATTTCCTGAAATACTGCTTCGTCTTTATTCATTTCTTGAAATACTGCTTCGTCTTTATTCATTTCCTGAAATACTGCTTCGTCTTAATTCATTTCCTGAAATATTGCATCATCTTTATTATTTTTTGCAATATTGCTTCGTCGTCTTTCTTGTAACATTGCTTTCCAGTTTAGTTCATCTCAAAATAAGGAACAGCGTTTTATACATATGTCTATGCTAAGCTAATATCATGTCAATGTCGACCGATCCATGATGAACAATTTGGCAATGTAGGCAACAAAAACGGATATTTTCGAAAATACAGTCAAATTCCTGCGATATCTCTATTATATATATCAAAAGTTTCCAAACCATGTCACGGAAAATATATAAATGGAGGCGTACGCACGAATGTCATTTGAATTGAGTCAAGTGAATTCTCTGTTTCGAGTATGCTCGTGGAAAAGGCTCTGTAACTGTAATACGAGCAATATTGTGCAATGCTGTTAACGATTTGTTCCTTCCTTGCCTCTTAAGGTGTATGTACACACTTGAAACTTTGAAAATCGTTTAAAATATCGATTATTTTTCATTGCCTCAAAATGTCCTCTGATCCTTTAGCTTTCAAATGATACCAAGATGTTGTCAATATTCGGAATATTTCTCGAGTTATAAGGGTTCTTCTTAAGATACTTTCACAAAAAACTTTAGTTTCGGTTTCTAAACCAGATGTAAACAAACAAATTTTCATAAATTTTACTTGAAATTTTATGTTTTTTTTAAAGAATTATTTATTTAAAATATGTTTTATTTCATTCCTTGTGTTTGGCAACGATATTTAACTGTAAATTTAACTGGATTACGCGAATTTCGTTTACTTTTTGAAATTGTATTTACGTGTGCTTTTTCCTCGTGCTTGTGATAATTTTTTTGCTATTCTTACGATATAAAATGGGTTCTGCAAGTCGTAATAAGCGTTCGAAGAAAAAAAAGTTTGCTGTTAATCAACATACAAGAAGAAAAGGGTCTCTCGATTCTGAAAATTTATCAGAAATATCATCTGTTTCGTAAACGAAATTAGGAAATATTTCTGATAATGCAGGAATGAATGATGCAAAAGGAGAGTGTTATTTTTATAGAAATTGACTGCATCAACCAACTATTTTCTTTTTTATACTTCCCTAAGTGTTGTGTAAAAACATTGTATGTTCAAAGCAATACTTTCAAGAAAATGGGATGCTGTGTTGAATTAAATCTTGTATGCCACAGCTGTGATTTCATTAGTGATTCATGCACTACTTCAAAAAACATGGTCAGTTTTATGAAGTAAACAGGCGTGTAGTGTATGCCATGAAGCAAATAGGTTGTTTTCATAGAGAAGCAAGCCAATTCATGACTGTTATGAATATGCCTCCTCCACCAAATCCTGTTCCATATAATAAACACATGAAAGCTTTGCTGCGTGTTGTAAAACCACTTGCTGAAGAAACCATGCAGTTGGCTGCCTATCGTGTTAGACAACTAAATGAAACATCTGAGTGCGGTGTGTCTGTTGATGGAACCTGGCATAAACGAGGCTACTCCTCATTAAATGGAGTTGTGACAGCTCTTTTTGTCGATACAGGGGAAGTCCTTGATGTCGAAGTTTTGTCGAAAGATTGTATTGGCTGTCGCAAATGAAATAAAAAAGATAAATCTTCTTTTCAATATCAATTGTGGAAAGCTGACCATATTTGCTGTATTAATTATCACGGTTCATCAAATAGCATGGAACCCATAGGTGCAGGAAGAATTTTTCAGCGGTGAGTGGAGACATGGGGACTACAGTATAGAGAGTTTTACGGAGATGGTGACAGTAAAAGCTATAAAGCAGTGTGTGCAGCTTTATAGCAAAGCAGCTTGACCCATATTGTGATAAAAGTATTAATAAGAAAGAATGCATTAGGCATTACCAAAAAAGGCTTGGAACTGCTTTGAGAAAACTAAAAAAAAAAAAAACAGTCAAAGGAATAGGAGGAAAAGGGAAGCTGACAGATGCTAAAATAAATAGAATGCAAAATTATTTTGGTCTTGCATTGCGTAATAACACTGGCTCTGTAAAGGCAATGTCAGATGCAATTTGGAGTACAGTTTACCACCTTAGTGCTCAGGATACTCATCCGCTCCATACTAAATGTCCAAAAGGTAGTGACAGCTGGTGCTCATTTCAACGTGCCACTGCTCATGGGAAGCAAAATTCATATTTACATAAAGGAGGATTGCCATTGAAGATGCTAAAATACATGAAACCAATTTATTCAAGATTAACTTCTACAGAAATGCTAGAAAAGTGTCTTCATGGCAAAACGCAAAACACCAATTAATGCCTCCATTCCCTCATTTGGAAACGGTGCCCAAAAACTACATTTTCAGGTATCGATGTTCTGAAACTTTCAGTTTTAGATGCAGTTCTGCACTTCAACAGTGGTTATAAACCAGAATTGGAGATTATGAAGCGGATGGGTATCATTCCAGGATATTTCATTGTTTTGTGCCTCAATCAAAGTTATATTTATAGAAATAAATTTTTTATAGCTGTGGACGGCATTGTCAACAGAGACAAACTAAGAATATCTGAAAGTTTGCGACAGTCAACACCACTGCAGAAACAGAGAAAAAAAATGATTACGTGGCATCAAAAAAAAAATCATAAAATAATTGAAAAAGGAGTGAGCTACACTTCAGGATGTTTTTAATGTTCTAAATAGTAATTTATTTGACATTTTTTTAAATATATTATGATGAAAACATACTTTCAAAACTTTAAACTAATCTTCTGAAGAATATTATTTTTCCATTGTGTTGCTTCATTCAAACAATCATAACTCAACAAGGAATTAACCAAATACAATTATTTATATATAAAAATCTGTATGAAACAGTGGATGTTTTGTGCCTCAATCAAAGTTATATTTATAGAAATAAATTTTTTATAGCTGTTTAAAAGTTAAAATTATAGAAATAAATTTTTTATAGCTGTTTAAAAGTTAAAATTATAGAAAAAATCTAATGAAAAAAATTGTAAAAAAAAAACCTATATATTTTTATAACTTGATTGAGGCAGACAACATGAAGACTAATATTAGGCATAATTTCCAATTAGAATTGTGTGTTTGTACCAATTAGAATTTAAGATAGAATGTTTCAAATAGTATGCTAATTAGCTCATTAGATATTAATTATGTGTGTAATATGGTTTTTTTCTCATTGAAATGAGCTTAAACATATATTAATAATCTACTGTGAAAAAATTTGATTTTTAAAGTTAAAATTAAAAAAAAATCTTCAAGTGTGTACGTACGCCTTAATGATTTTTATAAGTACTGTTTTTGCATAAGCTTATGTTGTTGTTTTGAAAAATGTTAGTGCTTTCTTCTGGAACAATGCATTGTTATCGGATATGGAGCTGGTGAATTCATCCTAATTCGTTGTAATCGTATCCCTCATAACATTACCTTAGATTAATGTCCCATTTCGAAGCAATACTAAGGATATTTGGAGAGATGAACTTTGACATTTCAACTATGATTAGACGAAAACGACGACATCTGAGCTGACACCCCCCCACTAAATTTTCACTCAAAACCGATTAAAAGATAATTGATTTCTATAGATTTAACGTGCATGAGATTGGATTATATGGCGATTCTTCGGGGAAATTCGATTACGAATCCACAGTTGCCATTCTAACGATTTAACTGCTGTTAAGAGGTGGGCAAATTAAGATATTTTATCTTATTTCAGCTGTTTACAAAATAAATTCAAGGAGAGGTTTGAGTTCTCAGATTCTTCAATATCTAGCTCTCGAGACTTCTCTTCCGAAACAATTGAGGTGAAATCGTCTCTCTTTCTCCCCCACTGCCACCGCCCATGATACAACTAAATTGAGTAAAAATTAAAAGCCGGGAACTTACCACCATACTGACACATCCAAGTACAGTGATAATTGAATGTGATAATTTTTAAATTAAAAATGGCGATAGAGATTTATTTTCATATCGAAAAATTCAAATAAATAATGCATAATTTATAAAAAGTTATTTTGTAGTAGTTGCATTACACTTATCTTCTCTTTTGGATACTAGATGGCGATGCCTGTTTAGGCCATCCCATAATGCATTGCGATTGTAATGAGAATGAGATGTGATGCTGAACTGTGAGCCGCGCGCGTGAATGTCTTGTCTTTGTGTTTGTAATTGTTTAGTGTGTGAATGTGATTATTAAAGAAATGTTTCCCACAACATTCGTCCTGTTGCTTCTTGCACAGATCATAATAATCTACATACCACCACAATTTTAATTAATAAAGTAATAATAAATTATAATGAATTATTCATAATTTTAAAATAAATTACATAAATTAAGCAAGAATTTTAATAAATAAACTCTATGCAACATTTTGATTATCAAAATAACGATACAGTTCACAATTAACGTGCACACATTTTTTTAAAAGAAGAGAAAAATATTTTATTGATACAGTATATAATAAATAGGATATTTAAATAATCAAAAGCATTTAAAATTACGAACAGCATGAAATCAAGGATAGATGTACTGAATTAAAAGAAAAATATCCAAGAAGAAAAAGTTTTCATTTTTTGCGTTGCTATAATTAAAAGAAATCTAAACAGTAAATAATATTCGAAAATTTGTTACTATGAAACTCAAGGAATCAGAAATCCGAGCCACAATTCCGATTAAAATTAAAAACATTTGAAATAGTCAAATTCCATTGTATTGTGTAATTATAAAATTCCGAGTTGTGACATGCAGGTCAGAATTTCTCAAATATATTATACGCGAAAAAATAATAAAGTCGTAAATTATTCCTTAATTCCTAAACTATCATGCCCCCCGCACGTCCCATATACATTTTTGAACATATAAGCTAAAATTAAATCTTTCAAAAACATTATAAATCCTTAAAAATGCACATAATAATTCTCTCAATCACTTCAATCGCCAAATCTACAAACGCCCACAAAAATCTGCTTGTTTTGATTTCTACTTGCTTTAAAACTTACTACAGATATTTTCATACAGCTGCCAGTATAAAATTTATCATATTAAGTTCTGTGTTAATTTTATCAGTGTAGTAGCGACCGTAGTTGTAGATATTTTATAAATCTTATTTCTATAAATATAAGAAAAATCAAACTGAAATATAAATATTGTAACCATCACAAAAGATATTCATCTGACATTTTGTCAGTACGGATGAAATATAAATTTATATTGTTCTCAATCACTTAATTCCATTAAAAAAAATCCTGCTTTTTTGTGCCAAGATTATATATTCCTATTTTCTCCCAACAATAATCGAAAAAAAGAATACCATTACATCTTTAAGAATAAGTAATTGCCTTTTCTTATCGAATTTTGAAAAATGCCACTCACATTATTATTCTCTGACAATTTAATGTAACTTTAAAAAGAAATCACCAAATTCCAGCAACAATTCATAAAAATTAAATGTTTCATTGCCTTCACCGGTTTACATGCAAAACCTCTCCACAAAAGAGATTTGAGTAAAAATAATACATTCAAATTTACGATCCCTGATTAAAACGAATGGTTTTTAAAAGAAAAAAGATTTTCCAAGATATTCTTTTGAATAAAAATGCATTATGCCTTTTTGAATGTTTTTTTTTATTATAGACAAATTCTTTCTTTTACAAAGAAACTGGAATTTGTTAATTAAAGAGAAGTTAAAGCCTCAGTTCCACTTCCGATTACAAAT
The DNA here is from genome assembly GCA_026543865.1 of Argiope aurantia. Lineage (NCBI taxonomy): Eukaryota > Metazoa > Arthropoda > Arachnida > Araneae > Araneidae > Argiope > Argiope aurantia. The sequence continues at coordinate 68,354 of JAPMOR010034507.1, read as the reverse complement.
TTTAGATCTCGGATCTTTTCTTTACAGCATTAGTTTCGATGTTTGAAACTAAAGTTTTAATTCCAAACGTTCTTAACAACTTTTTAAAAGAGCTTAGTATTCAAAAGAGAGAGAAAAAAAATCTGAAATAAAGTAGAGAAAATTCATCTTCAATTTAGCTTGTCGAAGATCTCAAATGAATTTTATACTTGACGATTAAAAAAAAATATGCGTTAAAAATTGAAAAAAAAATCGATTCATTTAGAATGAAATATTTGAAAGCATTTTTAAGAAAATAAAATTTTATCATTTACCTAGCTAATTTCTATCTAAGTGAAGAAAAAGTCATTTTCAATTAATCTCTTTTTTTCCCCTTCAAATAAACGAAGTAGCTCACATTTAAAGAAAAGAATTAATAATATATGTTAATTTAAAATCTCCTTTCATTAGTTTCCAGAAAAGTAATTAAGAGTACTAAGTTATTTAATCCATTTTCCATAGTAAATGTAAAACAGAAATAAATACAAAATTAGTTAATTAAAAAAGTTATAGAAATTTACTGTCGTGAATTTTCAGTTTTGATTTCCTTTGCTCTTTATGAATTCAATGATTGCGACTTTTAAGCTTTGAGAACTATCGTTTTCTTAATGTGCTTCTAACTGATAAAATTTTGGATGCGCACTCTAATCAGCAACAGTGCTCTATTACTTGAATTTCTTGCATACTAACAAATTATGATGCCTTCTGGACTATCAAGAAAGACAGCTATCAAGAATTCTACTTAAAAGAATTAAAAATTACAGCTATTAAATAATAATAATAATTGAAATCTGCTATCGCAAATTTCATGTGAAAACAGTTTTATTTTTACGTCATTGTGTGTCTTAATTAATTTAAGTCATTGACCAGTTTAAACCAGTCTAAAACAATCACGTGACTATCAGATTACGCATGCACATTAAAAAAAAAAAGATTGTTCTTAATCTTTTTTCCCCCATAAGCAAAATCGTTTCAGCTCCAAAATTTTATTTCGAGACCAGATTTTATTTTATTTATTTATTTATTTGTTGCGAAATTTCGGTTCAAACGGTTTTGGAATCATCACGTGACTATTATATTGCGCAATCGTCAACTTTTAGAAAAGCGATAGATCCCCCCCCCCTCTCAAAATCTTTCGTGCTCCAAAGCTTCTTTTTTTTGCCAGCTCGAAAAATTGAAAATTAAAAAAAAACCCAATAAAACTTCCGATACTACTATCGCTGTTTCGCGTTCATTCTCCTTTTCCTCTTTGTATTTCTTCGAGCAATAACTTTTTACTACCCTGCCCTTCAGTGGTCAGACAGAAGAATCTATTTTACTTTTGGGTACTAAATCAGGTACTTTTGTTTCGGAAGAATTTGCATACTGAAAAACGGAACTTTTCAACAGTTGTAATATCCGTTCATCATCTGTTCAATATGGTACAAAGATACAGTACTTACATCTTCTCAGTATTTAACTACAAATCAATCAATTCATTTTAATTAAATTTTGATTTCCTAAGAGTGGCGCGATCTGTTGGTAAGTTTTGGGCAAATGTTTAGACAAAATTCCATAATATTTTTGATAGCAAATTCTGGAATGTATTGAAGACTGTAAAAGAAAAAGTAATAAAGATGAAAGGTTCGTTTTTGAAAAGAAAAGAAAAACCAAGTTTTTATTAGTATATTAAAAAGTAGATTTAAAAGAAAATCGGAGTATAGAGGTCAAAGTCAAATCATAAACAGGCGAAGAGTTGAACACAATTCTCTAAGAAAAGACAGAAAAAATAAAATATAAGTAAATAATAAGCATAAGTGGAAAGCTACGTTAAATTTAAAATATATTTTAAATGTGATTTTTTTTTTTTTTTTTGCTGGCAACATGTTGTAATTTCGGTCTGACCTCAATATTGTTTTTCATTTTTTAGCGCTCTTAAAAATACAGTTTTTTTTAATTTTTAACTGGTACCGATTTTCTTTAATCAGGTGAGAATATGAAGCTTTTTGATGTGCGGTTTTTGAAGCCTCAAAATGCACTGGTTTGATTCCCTTTGAGGCATCAATTTTTCGCTTTCAGGGTTATTAGAAAATGACAAAAAAGGTTGTCAAATTTGGTGACTTATCACCAAAATAAATGACATGAAGTGAATGTTCACCATGTACCCGATTCACCTGTCTGGCCAATAAAGGGTAGGGTTGTAAGAAGTTACAGCCCGAGAAAACACAGAGAAGAAAATGGGAAAGGAGAAAAAAAAAGTGGAAAATTTTAAAAAATTCTGGCATCGAAAGAAAAATTTAGAACTCGAAAGACTTTGAGATAGTCAAAAACCATCGCTTTTTTAAATGTTCGTGATTGCGAAATATGAGTGAGAACCTGATGTTTTTCTCCCGGATTGATATCACGTGAAAAAATGTTCTCGCATGACAACTTGAAATTTGCAATAGCAGATTTCAATTTTTTTATTATTTTTTTTGTTATACGTATTGAGAAATAAGCTAGTAAAAAGAACCTGCAGACTTTTTAAAGAAAGGAAATCTAGATTTATTGGGAGTTCAAGATACCTGCTCAAATATGGCACTCCTGTACTGAAATATACATTCTATATCACAAAAATCAAGATGTATTTTCTCCTGAATCATAATAGCGATGTACAAAATCATACATTTTTCATACAGAGAGTATTTTCTAGAATCCCATTAAACTGCTACACTCGCGTAAGGACATTTTTTTTTCAGTAAAAATCCTTCCTTTGTCTTTTTTTTTATGTCGAATGTGGTTTAAGTTTTGAAATGAACCCGAGGAATGGGGAAGCAGGCTTTATTCGATCCGCAATTCCTTTTCAGTTCCTTCAGCACGACAGTCATAACATTTTCTTGCTTTCAGCTAAATCATTTCATTAAGAAAGCGATATTACACTTGATGCCATTAGAAATAAAATAATAATAATAATAACACAGGGTGATTCAAATTAAAGTATCCCTGTTTGGGACACCCTAGCGGGAAAAAGTCCACCTCACGCCTTCATATTTGGAGAATATACATTTCAGGCAATGGGGAATTGATTGGTGTAATACAAAAATAGTTCAAAAAAGGCCGCTAAGTAAAATGTGGCGCTGCGATTTGTTTAAGGTTAATGAATATGAAACATGAAATCAACAATAAAGGACAGAATACAAGGTATCTGTAATAAACGTCCAATATTTTATTACACCAATCAATTTCCCACTGCTTGAAATGTATATTTTCCAAATATGAAGGCATTACGTCGATTGGTTCATTCTCCAAGGCGTCTTTAACAGATATACTTTAATTTGAATAACCCTGTTTTTTGGGAGGAATATTCATCTTGCATAAATGCAAAAATCTCGCAAATGCAGAGATTTTTTTATTCATACAAAAGCTGAAAATAATGGAACAAAAGGATCAATTTTGACAGAAGACTAGTGAAGGATTGGAAAGTTTTACATAATTAAACTTGTACTAAACTATATGGTGCCATTATCAAACTTGCATTCTTTTATGCCAATAGTTCGCCAAACGTAGTAATCCAATACACGGGGAAAGGTTGGCGAAGCGGAGGCCGTTGGCGAGCTTTAAACTCTTAGGCAGAAATTTGTAGAGAGTGGAGGAAACTTGGTATATGTATTCATACATTTAAAGACATAAAAATAAATTTAAACTATTCAATTACGAAATAAGTTTTTAAAACTCTTTTATTAAACTTGACTTGTTTCATTTTTTGTTAAAATGAAATTTTGTAACCGTATTTTCTATCACCTTTCTGATTTGTCGGAGAATGAAGCTGTTTACAATTAAGCTTTTTCGATGAAGGTACAATATTTTGAAATGTATAAAACTTAAATTTTAATGAATCGATTAATTTAAATGAATTTTAACCAATGTCATCAGTTAGTAATGGTTTTGAGACAAAATAAATTTCACGATTCCGTGATATTTATAATACTGAATTTGTAAAATGAAAAATAATTCTGCTTATTAAAATATATTAATAAAAGCATATTCTTCAAAACTGTTTTTATTAAATTGATTAATTACATTTATAGAATTGGAAAGAGGCCGAATAAAAGAAATTTAGATTCGAAATATTTTATTTATTGTAGCACCTTATTAAGCGATCGCTTTTATAAAGTAACATTTCTTAACAATGTGTGAACAGTGTGTATAACAATGCCTGAAATATGTTTGGTCGAAAGTCATAGATGTGCATTTTCAAAAATCAATAAACATGTATTGTATTCCAGTACATTCAGCATTTTAATTAATTCATTTCCATTAATGATATAGAAGTTGGTTTTCCATAGTCAAACAATTTTGACAGGAGTCTTTTGCTATTCTAATGTTCTGGCTTAACAAAATATATTATATATATATATATATATAAACTGCAACCGCAAATATCAAAATAACATGCGAGAACATTATTATTTTTAAGTCATTGTTTGTCTTAATTAATTTAACCCTTTAAAGGGCCCCTTTTTTCTAGTCATATTATGTTAAAATATTTTGTGGCTTGAAATTAGAATAAGAAAAGAGATTCATTTAGCTAATTAGATAAATTTAATTTGATTAATTAATTTGGTTAATTAATAATTAAGTAACAAATCAAGGCACATCATTTTGTCTGAGTAAAAGAACTGAAGCATCTAAGTTTCTGACTTACTAAAAGATTTGTCAGAACTTATGCCAACCTACATAATTTCATACAAAGATTGATACATTTGGTGGGAAGCGTACTTCCCACGGCCCTAGAAAGGGTTAAATTATTAACTAATTAAAACCGGTCTGCAACAATCACATGATTATCAGATTACGCATGTATATATATTTAAAAAAAACGATGGTTTTTTTCATCTCAACATTGGTCAAGCCCCAAAACTTTTTCTTTGAAGCCCCCCCCCCCTTTTTTTTGCAAAAATGTTTTTAAACTGGTTTGGAAAGATTACGTGACTATTGTATTACGCAATAGCTAATTTTTAAACAATCGATGTTTTCTCCCTTTTTTTTTTTTTCTCTTCTAAAAATCTTTCGAGCATCAAAACTTTTTTTTCCAGTTAGAAAAATTGAAGATAAAAGCTTAAAAAAATTATGTTATTATCATTATATTATATATAAACAACTTTCGATGCCCCTCTCGTTCATCCCCGTTTTCCCCTTTGTGCTTCTTCGGGTGATAATTTCTTATGATCCATATCCCTTATTTCCTGCCTACGTATTTTGAGACTTCAAAAGCCACCCAAAACCAAAACAACATCATGTTCTCACATGATAAAAACTATCAACTCAAAAATCTTTTTGTGTTATTTCATATTCATTTTGATATTTGCCTTAATTTTTGAAAATTTTTATTTGAGAACAATTCTGAAATTCATCACAAATTCAAACAAAATTCAGCATATATTATTGGAAGCAGCACAAGATGAGAAAGAGAGTAAAAAGAAAGGGGGGGGGGGGAAGAACCTTCGAAGGCGATTTAGAAGAGCGCTGAAATTACTGAAGTTTCAAGATTTACCTGTCTCACGTAAGATTGGAAAAAGAAACATAACAAATTCTCACTATGAATTGTGCTTTCTCGGTATCTAAATTGAAGACATGTTATTTCTTTCTAAAAAATTTCAACGCAGTACGGAATCAGAAATCTTTTGTACAAATCGCCCAACAAATCTATCTTCTCGATTCATATTCAACAGATAGAAATACGAAAAAAAAAAATATTTTTTAAAAAAAGAGAAAAAATTCTGCGTTTTCTTTTGTGTCGAAAGTTTGGTTTCTTTTCTTGTTTTTTCCCCACTTTTACTTTTTTAAGGAAAAATAAGGCAGAAGAACGGATCTATTCGTATATTCATCTCTGCCCCCCCCCCCCCCTTTTCACTATCTTTTCCGCACGACAGGCCATAACAATGTATTGCCTCTCGCAGCGTTTCATGATTCAAGTGATACTACCCTCGCTGGCATGCGAAATGAAAAACATATTTCAAAAGTTGAATTCATCTCCCAAAAATGTGAAGTCCGCGCAGATGCACGAGTTTTATATGAAAGGAGAAAAATGGTAAATAAGGGAAATCTTTTGGAGGAAAGAATATTGCACGGCTGGAATGTTTGCTTTAAATTTCTAAAATAATAATAATATTAAAAATAATAAAAATAAAAACCTAAAAGAATTGAAATCTAATATTGCAAATTTCAAGTTATCATGTGAGAACATTAATTTTTTTAAGTCATGTGCATCAATTCTGACAGAAAAACATCGTATTCTCACATGACTCATATTTCAAAATCCCCAACATTTAGAAAAGCGATGTTTTTTTTTACCATTTCAAAATCAATCGAATTCTAGCATTTTTTCTCGAAGACAGAATTTTTTCCCGCGAAAAACTGGTTTTAAAACAACGCTTTCACATGACTATCAAATTACGCATGCTTCGATATTTAGAAACCATCTTAAATTCGTTCGGGCTCCAAAATTTTATCTTGAAACCAGATTTTAAAAAATTGATTTGCAATGATCACGTGACTATTGTATTGAACAATTATCAACTTTTAGATACGTGACGGTTAACTTTCCTTTCGCACTCTTTTGAGCTCCAAAGCATTTTTTCCAGCTAGAAAAATTGATAGATAACTTTCGATACTTCTCCTCACTGTTCTGCGTCCATTCCCGATTTTCTTCTTTGTACTTATTCGGGCAATAATTTCTTACAATCCATGCCCTTTATTGACAGGCAGAATCGGGTATAAGGCAGAAATTCGAGCCAATTTGTAACTTTTTGTTGGCGATAAGTCGCCACCTTCTTTATCATTTTAGAAAATTTAGGTACATCATTTCTTAAAAGAGAAAAATTAATACCTCAAAAGCGATAAATAGCCAATTTTCTGTCCGTGCATTTTAAGGTTTCAAAAACTTCAAATCAAAACAACATCATGTTCTTACATGATAAAAAATAAAACCAAACAACATCATGTTCTCACCTGAGGATAAAAATAATTATTAGTGAAAATAGAGATTTTTTTCCTCCCCTGCTCTCCTCGAATATCCAAGTACATTCATTGTTCAAGAACAAAACATCATCAAAATTTCTCCATCTCCCTATGCATTCCTAATAATCTTTTTTAAAAGAGATTTTCTTTCTTTATAACCATTAACCCTCTGGCTGCGAGCTACGGTAGCCCGGTGGTAAGTTCTCGGCTCGTGAGCCGTATGGTTTCAGGCTTGAGATCCGATTCCACCGAAGAACCGTCGTGTAAGGGGGTTTATTGAACGTTAAATCCGCCAGGGCCAAACGTCCTCGCACTGGTATGGTGTGGTGTGGAGAGAGGGGGTGCCAGTTCAGGTGTCATCCTCGTCATTTGACCAAGGTTCAAAATTATTAGGTCCGTCCCAAAATAGCCCTAGTGTTACTTTCAAAAGGGACATTCATTTAATATAACTAAACTAAACTAAACCCTCTGGCTGCGTAATTCTTTAAAATCACAGTTTAGATGCGATGTTTGCAAATAAATTCAAATATGTTTCAAAGTGAACTGATACTATATGTTACAGGATAATATAATAAAAATCTGTAATCTCAAAAATAAACACTCTAAACTGCGAAGAGCGCGGGATGCAACGAAAAAAATGGACTAAATACCAACTCTCTGAAATAGCGGAACACGCAGCAGAAGGGTTAATCAAATTATTTTAATGTAAGTTTTTCGCAATTGCCTTTATATCTAACTATGTTATGATGGGATGTGCAATAAGCACTGGATTTTTTTTTAATTTCTTAGCATCATTCTATTTATTATCACTCTAAATATTTTTAAAAATCTTATTACAGATTACAAAATTATAGCAAATAGTACATTTATAGTATCAATTTTTGTTTTATATGATTTGAATTTTTGTAATTATTTATTTCTCTTTCTAATTTTTGTGAATATTTCTGTAATTAATTATTTCTGGTTTTCATGAAATTCTCATGTCATGCCCATTACACCATTTTTTTTTATATTCTTAATACTCCCGTGATAAATCAGCAATAAATGTAAAACCTTCGGTTACCGTCTGGCATCTGATATATATTGGCGATTTTGGCTTAATCTGAAAATCGCCAAATAAACCTCCAATCAAAAACGATCTTCAAACTCAAAACAATCTTATAAACAATAAACCCGTACTTCTTAAAAAATGTAGAAGTATTTCAAATTTGAATTGACAAATTCAATTGAAGCTGCATCTCTAGGTCTTTAGATGGAAAAAAAATCTATTTTTGGATAAGACGAGGAATTTTTCAAGTTCTTTGAAGCCTGACGAAGTCTAAGAATGAAAGCCCCGATTATCTTCTTGGCGAGAATGAGTTCTGGAAGAGTATGCTAATGCCATTTCGTCGAAGCCGAACTAATTGCATACCGAGGAGTGATCGACTGTGAAGTTTAATCGACCGCTTTGTTTAATTAGGATCCTGAGGAGGAAGTTGGACCAACCTCTTCACTTTCATTACACCCCACGAATTTTATTTTTCAGGCTTGTGTGGATCAAATTGATCTTTGGCTTTCAGTGTGTGCTTTTGGTTTAGAGAATTCATTAGAAGAGTTCTTTTAGAAGTACAACAGAAACACGGAGTCGTTTCTAATCGTCCTATTGCATGGGTGGCAAAATATTTTTTAGAATTAAAATTAAACGTTTAAACAGTATAGAATAACAGTGATAAGATCTTTTTGATAGTCATTCTTAAACTCAAACCACTTTTTCTGATAATGAAGTAAAATATATAGGGCTCTTTGATCCCTTATTATTGCTAATTTTTGTTTTGGATACTGATTCTTAACATAAAATCTATAGAAATCATTGAACCTATTTTAAACACATTATTAAGATATCCTATTTAGAGAAAAGAGTGTTTTTTTCGTATAGTTTGTGAATAATTACGTATAATATTTCTATGTGGAGAGTTATGACTTCTATTTTCAATTTTTTAAAAAAATGGCACCAAGAAAGGCAGGATGGCACTTTTATTAATCGAAGTACAAAAGTTCCAATTAGAAACTCGTATTATTACAGAGATCTTTATTCATTTCTATAGAAAGATTCTATATTCTAGATAATATTTGCAACAAATTTAAATTTAAAAGACAGTAACTGAAAAAATAAACAAAATTTTCTTAGTATTCAATTATCATTATTTTACTTTCATATGAAATTGATTCTTAAATATAAATAATAATTTAACAGACGTAAGAAATCTGAAGGGATACTAAATATATCAAAATAAAAATATCAAGATAGATAAGAACTCTGCAAAAACTGACAAAGTTATTATTAGAAATTTCTATTAAAGTAGCAGACATTTTTTTTTGTTTCATACTCCGGATTGATATTAAAATTAAAATAACAAAATAGGCAAAATAGTGAAATTAAAATTCTAATTTACGATTTTTGTTGAAAAACATAATACATTGTGCGAATATTAAAAATCAGCTGGAGTCAGCTACTGAAGGAAAGGTTCTTATCGAACTAACATAAGTGAAACATCACACACAACTTCAGGATAGAATTATTTTCAAATCAAAGACATATATATTCTCTTATCTACTACAATTTATATCTTCTGATTGTATTTGAATATTTAGTTTTTTTCGAAAAAACAAATGTCAAATCGTTCCCAATTTCACCTTTAGGTAAGCGCTTTTGCAAATTGAAATGTTTCCGTGAATATGATACATGTCGCATACTATACAGGGTGATTTTTTTTTCCTTTTTAATAAACTCGCTTTCGTAAATTGAAATGTATCATCGAACATTACATATCGAGTATATAGGACGATTGTTTTACTTTTAAATAAAGTTAATCCTTTATTGAAATTTGTCAGTGAATATCACACATATCGTATATAAAATATTATTGATTTCCCTTTAAACTAATATTTTCATAAATTGAAAAGAGACAGTGAATTATCATACATATCGAATACTATACACGAGAATTCTCTTCTTTTTAAATAAATGTTTTTTCGTAAATTGAAATGTATTATTGAATATCATACATATCGAGTATATAAGATAATTCTTTCACTTTTAAATGAACTTCTTATACTGAAATTTGTCGCTGAATATCATACATACCGAATATAAAATATGATTCCTTTCCCTTTAAACTAATATTTTCGTAAATTGAAAAGAGTCAGTGAATATCATACATATCGAATACTATACACGAGAATTCTCTTCTTTTTAAATAAATGTTTTTTCGTAAATTGAAATGTTTTATTGAAAATCATACATATCGAGTATATAAGATAATTCTTTCACTTTTAAATGAACTTCTTATACTGAAATTTGTCGCTGCATATCATACATACCGAATATAAAATATGATTCATTTCCCTTTAAACTAATATTTTCGTAAATTGAAAAGAGTCAGTGAATATCATGCATATCGAATACTATACACGAGAATTCTCTTTTTAAATAAAGGTTTTTTCGTGAATTGAAATGTTTTATTGAAAATCATACATATCAAGTATATAGGATAATTCGTTTATTTTTAAATAAACTTCTTATACTGAAATTTGTTTCTGAATATCATACATATCGAATACTATACAGAAATGCATCATTGAATATCATACATATCGAGCATGTATAGTAATTACTTTCAAATAAACTACTTATGCTGAAAGTTTTCAGTGAATATCATACATATCGAAAATACAGAAGATTCATTTCCCTTTAAACAAATGTTTTCGTAAATTGAAAAGAATCAGTAAATATCATACATATTGGATACTGTACAGAAATTCTTTTTAAATAATCATCATTAAATATCATACATATCGAGCATATATGGGGATTTTTTTACTTTTAAATAAACTTCATATACTGTTATTTATCAGTGAATGTCTTAAATATCAAATATAGAAAGGGAATCAAAAGTCCCCGTATAAATTATTAATATTTTATAAACATATACAAAACATGTACAAAACTCCATCTTTATTCAACGTCACATTACTGATAAGGCCTTTCTATTATTTGATATTTAATCTGCAATTAAATTCACATATGCATGATACTTTCAAAGAACATTACTGATGAAAAGGAAATTTTAATGAAAACGAATTTTTAAATAAGGTTTTGATTCACAAAAATATACATGAAGACAACTTCAAAGGGGCTGAAAATTAATTAGAAAATTATCTGTGCCACGAAATATTGTTCGATAAGATGGCGGAAATCAAAATTATTCAAAACACGAGCAGAGTATCAGAATAATATCATATTTAAATTCATGAAATTTTAATATTTCAATGACACATTTATTCCAGGAACACTGAGAGACACAAGATAAATATTCTTGGAATATGAATATATTTTTATAAAAGAAATAACGAATTTCATTATAATTTGACTATTTAAACAACGAAGATTAAAAAATAAATATTTCTCCACATTTTTATGAAAGATTGTATAAATTATAGGAATAAACAATTAAAAGAATTGAATTTCTAGAAATATTAACAAAGAAGGTCATATGTTCAGTTTTGAATTAATATGTACAAACCATTTATAACGAAAGGTTAAGCAATATAGGATGTTTCGAAGGTTGCTTACATATTTTAAGAATAGTATAAGCACATAGAAAAGAGTCGTTTTTATAATAGAATGAAGATATTGCAAATGACTAGGGCACTTTTGCCATTAAATTAAATAAAAGATAAGGATACACTAGGTAAAGCTTTCAATTTAACAAAAAATAAATTCAGAAAACGACATAGTTAAATGGGGTAAAGCGGACATATAAAAGCGAATCGTTCTTATACAGGAAAACAAATCGCAAAAAGAAGGAACAAATAATAGGCTCACTAAAATAAGTAAAAATAAGATTATAACAGCTTAAGCGTACAATTTAATGGAATGCAAAATTAGAAAAAGCTACATTTGAATAGAATACAGAAACAAATCATTCTTATAACAGGCAGGCGGATGGCAATTGAAAGAACGATCAATCTACTCTTTGACAGAGAATTCAGTAATAGGGTAAAGTACATTAAGTATATAATACAAGTTTAATGGAATTAAATTCACAATAGCGACTAATTGTGGCTCAATTGTCACTGAATTAGGCATCAGAAATACGACTTTTAATGCTTTAGATTTGTTTAAATGTGCTGTTCCATTGTTGTGAATTTATATTCAATCAAATCTGTTTTGTGAAGCTTATCTGATGAAGCTTTTTATTGAAATTGAATTTGTAAGTATAAAGCTAATTTAGCCATCTTTTGTGATCCCTATGTTCCATTGTGATATGTTTTATTTCTGCTTGCGTTTTAAAAGGATATCTAGAAAACTACCTCCATTGCGGTTCAAAAGCTTCGACTTTTTTTTTTTTTCAATTTTTTACATTGGGTTTCAAAAAACAATCGAACTCTTTTCGTAGAAAAAAAAATTAATATCATAAGTAGATCATCGCTCATGAACATATTATTTCTTAGAACTTCAGAATTAAAATTGTAATAATGATAGCTCATGAATTTAGATAATCTCAGATATAAACTCTATCTTGGACGCACACTTTCCATACAGAATCTCGTCACATTTAATGCAATTAATATTAGATCTACTTAAAAAAATTTAAAAAAGAATAAAGATTGCGATAGATTGTAAAAGTGATTGTGATTACAGTTTTCATAAATCAAATAACTTTGAATACTTAGAATAAAATTATAATGATTTTAAAACACGATACGAAAAATTATTCTCGATTATTATTATTATTATTCATTATTTCATTTATTGTGAAATTCTATACACTATTACTTTAAACAGATACTAATATTTTTTTTAAGTCTGCGATGATATGACGGATTTTCATTTAAGGAGATTAGACAGATGCCTAGGACCGCTAGGCAGAAGAAAGCCGCAGACAGAAGGTTAATATCCTAGTTATCAAACTAATGAATTTGTAAAAAATTACAAATTTTATGAATTATAAAATATGAGAAAAATATTAACAAGTTTTAAAGTAAAATGGATCAGTTCCTGTTTGTTTAATTATATATTATAATATGTATAAACACCAAATACCCATTTAAATATAATTGTGTGCAAACTAGATTGATGTAGTCATGAGTTACAAGCCTAATACACGAATAAATAAACGTTTTCATAAAATTAATACATAAAAAAATAAATGAAAAATTCTTTATTAAACCAGCGGGAGTGGTCTCTAAAAAACTTTTTCGCATAATCTCTAATAAACTTGTCATTCCATAGAACGTCTCGCATGCATTGGCATAAAGTAGTTATGAAATACTAACCTTCGGCGTGAATTTTGTATTTTTATTGAATCGATCGTTTCATCCGTGGGGAGTTATTTGGAGATTAAGCCCTGGCATGTGTTAATTGTATCCCAAAATCAAATTTGTGTTTTAGAAGCATTTTTCACAGCCTATTGAAATAAAAATTTGACACAAAACTGCACTTGTAGTCGCAAAATGTCATACGAAATATGATATGTAGCACCAAAAATCGAAATTGTGTTTTAAGCACGTTTTACTCAATCGACTGAAATAAAAGTTTATAACTGTACTTGTAGTCAAAAAATCCCATACCAAATTTCATATGTTTATGTCAATGCGTTTTTGGATTGTCGCATTTACAGGTTCCTAAAAATACAGCTCGACAGACAGTCAACACGTGATTGGATTTGACTTAAAATTTGACAGGTGTCTACACTACAGATGCTAAATCTGTGTATAGAATTTTATCGATATAACTCTTTTCGTTTCCTACGTATTAATTTGTATTCGAACAATCGGACAGACGGACTTCCTCTGAATAGATTTTACTCAAAATTTCATGGAAACCTACAAATTTGGTACAAAAAACCGTATACCAAATTTCATCCGTCTAGCTCAATAGTCTCGGTTGAGTCATCTTTGTCAGACAGACAGACTAATAATTTCCAAAAATGTGTTTTTCGAATTACGTAAATGTGCTTTTTCGAACTTTTCAGTGAAGTCTAAAACGTGGAGATTTATCATAATCTCGAATACCAATTTTTTAACGATTACTATACTTTCGCTATGCTACATATACCAGAAAGTAAAAAGGCATTGCAACGCAAAAACCAAATAAATAAACCATTTTTTTTAAACTGGCGCCTCATACAGTACATTGTTTGGAGCCGCAGAATATCTAAAACCTGCCATTGCTTTAAGGCGTTAAAATATTTTTATCAAATTATGCAACAAATGCTTTATTTTGCTTTAAAAATAATATGCAATATCAACATAATTAATTATTACACTGAATCAACCGATCAGGGCGCATTTTACAACCAAAATAGTTTGAAAAGTCTATTTTAAAATACTCAGACGATTCCCATACATATTGCTTAACTTTTCCAATTTTCCAGAATTCTCCCGAAACCGATTCTATTTTATTTTCCCTCTTTTGTATCAAATTCTTGGAAGCATTTCTGGAAGATTGATTCATCTCCCCAGAATACATTCCTCACATCGCGTGCACCACGCAAAGGAATACATTGTTATGGCCTGTCGTGCAGAAGGAGTTGTGAAATGGAAAGAAACGTGTATAAAGGGAATAAGAATATGTGTTTCCTGTCTTTTTCAAAAGGTATATTAGGATCTCGATACAAAGGAAGAAGAAAAAATAGTTTTTTTTTTAAAGAAAAGCTGCGTTTCTGTTATTCCAATCGTTGAAATACATAAGAATGAGTAATATAATACATAAATGTGTTGCAGTATCTGAAAACGAGTTTTCTCATTATCTAGATTGTGGCAACTATTTAGAAAGTGGCATGATATATCCATTCAGTAACAAAAATTGAATGTTTCGATAAATAGCAGGATTGTATTGTATGAGTTTTCACGCATGCTTGAATAATATTGTCATTGCCGTATCAAAATGTTTTATTGATACATTATGTTTGTATAAGCTAACTACATTTGCTCTAAAATTGTTGTATGTACACTCATGCCCAAAAGAAGTTGAAAAAACAGTTTTTAAAAAAGAAAAGTTCCTTTTCTGTTATTCCAATCGCTGAAATATATAAGAATGAGTAATATAGTACACAAATGAATTACAGTATCTGAAAACTAGATTTCTCATTATCTAGACTGCCGTATCTGTTTAGAAAGTGACGTGATATATCGATTCAGTAATAAAAAAAATGCTGATTCTATAAATGACATGAGTGTATTGTTTAAGATTTTATGAATGCTTGAATAATATTGTCATTGCTGTATCAAAATGCCGCATGTCAAGTTCGTTAAAATGTTTTATTAATATATTTCATTTATATAGGCTAGCTACATATGCTCTCAAATTGTTGTATGTACACTCATGTCCAAAATTAAGGTCACAAAGATGTTTTTCAAAATAATTCTAAATTGCTACCAGCAAAATTGATAGAATTTATATTTTATATATTATTGTATTATATATATATATATTATATCAGTTTTTACAGATTTAATATTTGTGACTTTAATTTTAGATATGAGGGCATTATGTTGTAACAAAATGGACATCATACATCAGGACAAATGCCTCATCGCTCCCAAAATAGACTCGAATCTTGTTATTATTCATATTAAAATATATGAAAGGCAATTAATTCTTTTATGAAAAAAATAAAGAAAGAAAGTTGCGAGGTCTTCCAAAATTTCGAATAATCACTTTATAACCACAGTTTACTAAAAATTTCTATGTATTGGAACAAATGCTTCATCGTCCCAAAATAGACTCAAATCTTCTATTAAACTATTGATAGGCAATTCATATAATGAATTAAAAGTTATAGAAATAAAGTTGCGAGGTCTTCCAAAATTAAAAAGAACCACTTTATACCCATAGTTTACTACAAATTACCAGGACAAAGGTTTCATTTTTTCCCAAAATAGATTCAGATTTTCTTATCATACTGCTTGAAAGGCAATTCATCTTATGAAAATAATAAAAATAATGTTACGAGGTCTTCCAAAACTAAGAACCACTTTATAACCAATTCCCCCCTCCCCCAAACTTCTATACATCAGGACAAATGCCTCATCGTTTTCAAAATAGACTCTTATTCTTTATTAAACTGTATGAAAAGCAATTCACCTTACGAAAAATAAATAATAAAATTTAAAAAAAACAGAAAGAAATAAAGTTACTAAACACTGCAAAATTTCGAAGAACCACTTTATAATCACAGTGTTCTTCAAATTTCTATATATCAAGACAGATGCTTCATCGTTTCCAAAATGAAATCAAATCTTCCATTAAATTGTATAAAAGGCAATTCGTCTTATGAAAAAAAGGACATAGAAACATATAAAATTCTGATGACTTCAAAAGTGTGTAAGAACCACTTTATAATCACAGTATTTCTGCAAATTTCTATACATCAGGACAGATGTTTCATCGTTTCCAACTTGGACTGAAATCTTCAATTAATCAGTTAACTATTTCGACCTCTTCGTAAAATGCCTATCTGAATTGGCATAAGCAATTATTACATAAATGTAATAAATAATTATAAATACAGTAATTAAACAATTATTATATAAATATAATAATTGTCATCGAATAAACTCGTCATAACTCAAAATTTTGCACTTTTCCATGACGAGTATACTCGTCAAAAACAGTTAACTGGTTAAACTACTTCAGAGGCAATTCACCTTATGAAAAAAGGCATATATAAATAAAATTACGAGGCCCTTTAAAATTAAGAAGAACCACTTTATAACAACATGTTTTCTTCAAATTTCTAAACATTGTTCTCGCATCTTCTATTAAACTGTACGAAAGGAAATTGGAAATCATGAAATGATATATAATATTCCAGTAAACAATTCTTAAGCTGTTCGGATACAAAAATAAATAAATATTTTCTGACCGAAATATTCCAAAATTTGTTTTGAAGCCTTAAGACAACCAGTTCGGATACATCAATGTTTGATTCTTCAGTCATTTCCCCAAAAAAGAACACTTTTTTTCATTTTTTTTTTCAAAATTCTTGAGTTTTTGAAAGACTGATTCACCTACAGAAAATAAGTTTTTCATTCCGCACGGCATCAAGAATAATATCGCTTATATCGCGAGAAACCAATACATTGTCATGACTTGTCTGTCGAGCAGAAGGATTTGGGAAAGGAAAAAAAGCACGGAGAAGAAAATACGAAAGGATCATCCCCCCCCCCTTTTTTTTTCAAAAGGAGAAATCAGACGCTCCGCACAAAAGAGGCCGGAAGATGAGATTTTTAAGAAAACTCCCTCCCCGCAATTCACATCTGTTGAATACGAATCCAGAAAAAAGGTTTGTTGGATGATCTGTATGCAGGATTTTAGAGCGATGCATCGAGTTAGATAGAGATACAATGTCTTACGTTTTGAGGTATATAAAGAAATATTTGAGGGTTTTAGTCCCATCTTGCAATATTTTATTGCCGACGAACAAAATTTAGAATTTTTTGGAAGCTCCCCGTTTTTCTCGGTAAATATTCACAATACAGCACGTAAGAGTATCCAACTCCAAGGATAATACAAGTTTTAGATATGAATTCTTAATATTTTATGGAATTTTTAATTTTACTAAAATTACGATTCATTTAAAAAATTTCAGTATGAGAATGAAAATATAATGGTATTATAAATGATCCTTTTTAACAAATAAAAAATTTTTGAACTCTTTATTTTCAAATTAAACTCAAGATAAATGCTGTATAAGAAATGCTAAATTCATTAATAATATTAATAAAAAAGAAATTTAGTGAAATATTTGACATTTATTTGAAAACTTTTATTGATTAATCACACATTACTCTTACTTATTCCTTATTATTATTTTATTTATTATTTTTCTTGCTTAATGATAGTATTTCATTCTAATACTATCATAATACTATCATTTATTATTCGATGATAGTATTTTCAACAACTCTAAAATTAATATATTTGTATCACTTCATACTGGGACCTACGCCAGTTTGGATCAAAACTATGTTAATGTTACTTGAAAATGTTGTGAATAATGTTACTTGAATCGACTCGTTACTTTGAAAAGTCAATTTTTAGCGAATATACAGATTTTTTTAAATTCAATGTTATTTATTTCTGAGTATTTCACTTTTTAAAATCTTTTTAATTTTGTTTCAACTCTTAGGTAAATATAAAAACCAATGTAACTGCTCTAACTTAAATTTCGCTATTTTACAAATTTAACTTTTTACATACTCTTTTTTTTTCACGCTTATATAGAAAATCTACTAATGAAATACTTCAAATATTAAAAATATAACGCATATTTTTTTGTTCAAATTTGAAATAATTTCTCAACATTTCTATAGTTCTTGATTTCTAAAATAAGTAATCTCTTTATTTAAAGAGATTGGACGGTCATTTTATACTTGATAATGAGAAAAAAAAAAAAAACTGAAAAATTTATGGTATTAATAACTCGAATATTTTAAGACTGAGCAGACTTATTATGATCTTACTATGTTCAATGACTATCAATAACTATCACCAATTTCAGATTACCTGCAAGATTTTGAACAAAGTATTTAACCCTTTGCTTTCGGAAAAGTAATTAGATGCATAATTATTCATCTAACACAAATGCTTGTTTACTGCTGTGAAAAATAAATATACATAATTATTTTAAGTCGAATCTCTTTGAAAAATAAATACATATTTTATCATTCTGTAGGCGTTTTTAACAATCCAAATTAAAAAATGAATGAATAAAATGTCAAAATGATGCACAGTTTTGAATGATGAATGAGAGGCACCATCCGAGTGCAAAGGTTTAATACATTTCGAAATTATACAATTTTTACTTTATATCTCTTTTTAATCCAGCCCGAAATGGATGATGATCATTGAGGCAAGCGTTTAAATGATCTAAAATCATTTAAAATAATCTGTCAATTAAAAGATAATAAAAAAATGCAAAATTGAATAATAATGAAATAAAAAACTTCACAGTCCGGTTAAGGTTTGATCACAGAATTGTGGAATGTTGTTTTTTTTTTAAATGTTAGCATACCAAGAATATTTTTTCTAACTAGGAGGACTGGCTGGGAGCTGTATAAAATGCAGCAAATTCCCATTTCATAATTTTTACAAAAATATGTTTATAGATTGAAACAACAACATGACAGGGTTCTTTGGTCAATTCAACCATTTTTCATTTAGAACTACATGCCTCTTTCAAATAGTTTAAAAATTAGATAATAGATCTCATTTAGAGTGGCTACCTTGATCGACAGTTGTCTGCGGTTCAACCTAATTTATAAAGACCTTCATTTGTTTCCACAAATTAAAAAAAAATCTCTTAAGTAAATTAATTAAATAAACTAGCAACTAACTCAAACAATTATTCTATTCCTATTTATTCATTAAAACTCTTCTGTTTAGCTCAATATAAAAAGAAGTGCTTGCCACTAGGCTCCCAATATCAGTGCCTAATTTCAGTTACTTAAACACAACAACGCTGATTCGAGTTCTATTCTATCTTATTATTTGATGGGAAGCACAGACTTCGTTTATTGCTCTGAGACCTGAAGAGCTTCTCCGGGATTATCTTCCCAAGAGGACAGACACATTGTCATTTTGCTCCGCTAAGGTAAACAGGGGGAGGACTGTGTTTACGGGCCGACGACACTTAAAGTGCCCTCAACCACTTTACCCGGTTAATAATATATCTGTCAGTAATTTTTTTTATAGTAGCACCAATCTTTCTAATGTTTCACTGGCTTTTAAAGGGTAGACGTTGGAAACGTTTTATCACTCGGCAAAGTGCTCGGGATTTTTTTTATAGACTGGTGTTTGGGCGTATATGATGGGAAAGTAGTGGAGTAAAGAGGCTTTTTAGGGCGAGGCGAAGAAATTGTTGGGGGATTTTGGTCATCTCTCTTGATTGTATCTCTAGTGTTGGGCAGATAAGCAATGTCTGTAGGGATTTTAGTTCTTGTGGTTTATTGATTCAAAACAAGTTCATCAATAAATCATAGCAATCACTATTTTTATGGCAAAGTGATTTTAATAAAATTAAGACAAAATATGCAAAATAGAATAAGCGCAAAATAAAGCAGACTATCTAAAAATCTCAAGCTCATTTTGGATCAAGTAAAAAACAAACAAAACAATCTCTTACAAGACTTATATTTAGACTAATGGAATTTATTCTTATGTAATTATTATTTTGACTATTAAAATACGAGAGTAATAACAACTCTTCGAATGCGAGAAAATCATCCACCGGAATAATCGTCCTGAAACTTTCCCGCATATTCTCCAATAAATCTTACTGTATATCAATAAATCTTATTATGGACCTTGGGTATGGCTGCGATTTCCTTACACGGAATTGGCGAACAATAATAATGAAATACAAATCTTTGGCATGAATAGAGCATTTTAGCTGAAGCTATGATGCGAATATGAATATGGGCGTCTGTTTTCCCCGCCAGAATGGAACAAAATTTCGCCCAGAACTGCAATTATAATTACAAAGTAACAAAGAATTTAAGTAATTTAAGTAATTGTGTTTACGTAAACACAACCCAATAGACGGGTAACCTTTCGACTAGAATCAAAATTCGATAAGAATCTATATTATTAATGATAAATCTGTGTACCAAATTTTATCCATCTAGCTCTTTATATTTTGTAGTTATCTAGTTCAACTGTACTCGAACATGCAGACAGACAGACTAGCTCTGGCAAACTTCATTCAAAAGTTGATAAAAAAAAATCTACAAATCCATACGCTGAATTTCATCTTTCTAGCTCAAAGCATTTTTGAGTTACCATATTCACAGATACACAGATGGACAGACAGACGTAATGCCAAAAAATATCTTTCAACTCAGTGAGGCCTTATATGCAAAGATCAGTCAAAATGTCAATGCTTCAATTTTTTTGATGATTACAATACTTTTTCTGTACTTCGTATTTAAGAAGTAAAAAAATATTCCTCATCTAACAATTAAAGAAAAATTAATTAACATTCCTAAATGTATACAGACATTAAAAAACAAAATCTTATCTCTACTTTTACAAAGAGAAAAAGATTAAAAAACAAATTATCGGGAAACAGCACTAAGAAAAGATTGGAACGACAATTAGAATCCATTAGTAAGATTAAAATTGTCTTTGAAGTAACTTTTTTCTTCCTCGACGCGCCAGTTAATAATTGAAGAACTTGTAAATAAAAGACTCTGGTTAGAATTTTATGCATTCTATTGTAGATAAACTGCAAAAAAGTTAGAATGTATTAGCGCTTTCATTCTGCATTTATCATTAAGAGTTTGCAAACATTTAAAGGTAAAAATTAGAGATAATGTTTTTTTGTCATTAACTTACGAACTTAGTACAACGTCTGAGATTAAACTTTCAATTACTTTAAGAAAACAAGTAATTTAATAGATTTTAAATAAAGGAAAGGATACATTATATATACATATATATTCGAAGTTTGGTTAACAAAAAATACTTAATTGAATTTTAAACAAGATTTTTTCTAAAGCTAAGATACTTTAAATAAATAAATAATTGCTTTAAAACCCAATTAAAATGCTCTATTTGTTAAGTCTTTCCTATAAATATGCCTTTTATTATATAAAAAGATAAGACGAAATATATTATGTTTAAATGAAATTTAACGAACTTGTAATAAATCCTACAAATTCAAATTTGGAATTATTCGCTTTGGACTATGATACCGCAATTTCAAAACTCACTGCTTTTAAAATGGTTAAGTTAAAATTTGCAAATTATAAAAAAAAGGAAAGAGTTATTCCACATATATACTTATTAACAAGGAAAACGTATCTTTACTTTAACCGTATAATCCGCAATTATTCTTGTAAGTCGATCTAAACCCTTTCCGCCAGTTAGAGGGGTAATTTATCATTTCCAAATCATTTAAATTCCTAATCAAATACTCATTTTATATGGAAAATGTGTTACTATTTTAATTTATAAAATAACGTAATGGGCACTTTAGATACTACAGCGTGTCCAAGAAATTTTTGTCCTTTAAATTTCAAATATAAATATTGAAAATTTTGGAACTCCACGCACGGGTTATAGGTGCCTATGTTAATGAAAACATTAAATTGAATTATTATTGTTCATTATTAGATCTTTACATTTTGAATAAAATAAATGTAATAGGCCTATGTATTGATGCGACATTGAATTTTACCTCAAATTACCATAATGACAAAATATGGCCAATAATACCTACTAATGAAAGATGAATATTAGTGCAATATACAAAATCAATACTGCTAAATTATGCGATGCTACAATTAAAAGATATACCTAATTGCGCATGTCACTGAATAGTTCACTGCAAGTTATCTGATAACATCGTTGTATAGTTCTGTAATACTAAAAGAGCAGTAAATTTTTTTCCCTATAACTTTATCGAATACATAGATCTTCTTTTCGGTTCTCGTTATAAACGTCTCCAGCCTTTAGTCATAATTCGGGGAGGAAGAGAAGCAAAAACTCGAAGGTCATGGCAAGTATGCTACTGACCTTCCGTTTCCGTTTGCTGTGACTTAATATATAGCATTTTGTGTTGCATATTGTAATAAAAGAGACGGAGTAAGAATTTTCAACGTCTTGCTTTCAGTTGGGACCAGATTTAAATATACAACAAAAAAATGGCATAACAAATTTTAAGCCGCTGTGCTTTTGTATTATCGCGTAATTATACCCAAGAATAAACAGATGGTCATTTATTTCACAGATATGGTGAAAAATTTAACTACATTTATATTTCTAATGACGAAAATTATATGTCTAATTTCATTTATCGAGATCCAAACGTGCTTGAGTTATTATGTTATGACTACATTCTAAATTTCATCACTTTGGTTCAAAACGTTTTTTCAGTAAAGATGCCCATGGTCTTACGGATAGGCAGATATGATTCCAAAAATATATCTTTCGGACCAGTGGAAATCTAAAATAAGGAAATGTGAACAAAATTTGAATTTGTATTTTTTTATCATGTGAGAACATGATGTAATTTTAGTTTGAGGTCTTTGAAGCCACAAAATGCAGGTGGAGAAAATTGGCGATTAATCACTTTTGGGGTATCAATGGTTCGCTTTCAGGGAGAAGGAAAAATTTTAGATGTAAATGTTTTGTAAATGTAAATGTTTTAGAAAATAATGTAAAAGATAGTCACATTTGGCGACTTATCACCCTAAGAAGCACAGAGAAGAAAATGGGAATGAATGCGAAACAGCTAGGGGAAGTATTGAAAGTTATATATATATATATACACTTTTTTTTAAATTTTTCTAGCAGGTAAAAAAAAAGTTTTAGAGCTCGAAGAATTTTGAGATGGGAACCCCCCCCCCCCACCGTTTTCTAAATATCGACGCATGGTTACTCTGACAGTCACATGATTGTCTAAAACCCAGTTTAAATTGGCTTTTCACGAAAAAAAAACCAATTTTTGTTTCAAGAAAAATATTTTAGAATTCAATTGATTTTGATCAAAAACCCTCGCTTTTCCAAATGTTGGTGATTGTCAATACGAGTCATGTGAGAACACAATGTTTTTCTGTCGGATTAATGCCGCGTGACTTAAAAAAATAATGTTCTCACCTGATAACATGAAAATTGCATTAGCGAATGCCAATTTTATTTCCTGAGGAATACAATACTTTCTCTTTATATATTTGGCGTAATGAGGAATAATAAAAATTGAATATAATGCATTTTATTAGCTTCATTTAGTAATAAAGGAGCAATTCTTCACATAACTATATTTCAGATGCTTAACTAAAGCCATCTGGCGCGGATCTCTCCTTCTGGCACGGATAAACAAACTTTAAATAATTTGCATTCTCATTACACACACGCATACACATTAAAAAACAACAGAAAAACAAACATCTGAAAAACTGAAGTGAAAATTTGCGATGATTTTAATAAATCTTTTAAAGGTTTTATTTAACGTCGACGGTTATGATTAATTATATATTCTGCACCATCAAGCTTGGATTTTAAAAAAAAAGAATATGGCTTTGTTCAATACCAATTTTAATAAGTCCAGACAGCGAAATCATTGGCGTTTTGGCTCAGTGAAGCCAGCTTTTATCGGAAGCTCTTTTGAAAAGCTTTGGCGCCGAAATTCTATAATTCGCCAATAAAAATGAAAATTTTTAACGCAGCTGATTTTTTAAAAAAAAGCGAAGCATTTACTTTATTTAATCATCCTGAAGTAATTTTCACGCCTTAATTCCTTAATTCCAGATTAGAGTTGATATGTGGGAATTGAGTTTTATTTCTGAAAGTTGGTTTTTCCAAGTAAATTCAGTGGGGAGTTCTTCCATTAGGATTAACTTTATTTCGATAATAAATATTCCGATTTATTCAGAAGATAAAAAATCGGAAATAGTTACTTTTTAAAAAAATTAATCAGTAGATTTTTTAAATGCATTACTATGAACTGAAAAAGTTGCAGTCAATAAATGATTCATAAAATCTGTATGGATGGTTTAAAAAAGATCTATGAAATACTTAAAAGGATCCCTTTGATCACTCTTCTTACCTGCAGAAAATCTTAAGATTTAATGGTAAAATAAACATATATTCTATAGTAATAAATCTTAAGTAATTAGTAATACGTTTCAAACTGCCAATTGTCCTTTGATGTAATGTAATTCCACTTTACAATTCCTCATGTCAAATACTAAGTTAAAAAAAAAAGCAAAATCCTAAGAAGAAAAGAGAAAAATACTATGGTATATCTACCAGAGAAGTATGGTATATCTACGTGAAGTTTAACAGATTCCTCTCGGCATGGAACTTGCTTTGGCTCTAGGCATCATCTGCCGCATGCAAAATGTCATCGTGGGTGAATCAGGACAGGTAGAAAATTTATGAAGCACGATAAAATCTTTTGCTTTCTGTTACTTCTCTACTGGTATTGGTTGTTTTCCTTTTATTCTAAGTCTGACTAGTGATTTTCCTGCTACAGGTACCGTTTCAACGCTATTTATTGTTTCTTGCCGTGAAGAACACATTCCAATAAAAAAAAGTAAGTGTTTCTATTTGAAAAATGTTAAAATTTTGTCACTGTAATTGTAAGAGTTTAACTTTGTTTTCTTTTCATATGATTCTTGAACGCATACGTCAAAGTACCACTGACCAAAAATTTTTTCTGTTCCTGCGAACGGTATGATAGAGATGGTCTTGTATACCGGGATAGTTTTTTTTATTTTTATAATCACCCGGTACATGGGTTTCGGAATTACAGTATTCATAAACAGACAGAAAGACAATATATATTCTTTTTGATGATTTGGTTCAAAATTGAACACAATTCTACAACTTTATTCCAAGATTACAAACTAAAATGTATCTAGACTTCAGCATTTTTTGAACTAACACATTTATACATAATATAAGCAGGCAGTTAGAAAAAGAATTAATTCATCGGCTGATTTGATACAGACATGCAATTTTAGATAACTATATGGACGGATAAACTATTTAAATTTCCTCTATCCAACCATATGGAGTTTGGAATTATAATGTCCAAATGCAGACGAAATGAAATATTTTCTTTTTGATGAATTTTGTTCAACAGTTTATTTAGCAGAAATCAATAAATATCATCTTAAGATTATGATTCAAATTATAGTTAGTCTAAATCTAACTCGTTCAAATTTCTAGTTATCATCTTCACTCAACAAGCGAGAGCGGTCCTCCAAAAACTTTATCCTACACTCTCTATTAAAGGTGTTACATCTGAGAACGCCTTGGATGGCATTGACGCACAATAGTTACGAAATATTAACCTTTGGTATGAACACAGCATTGGATGGCATTGGCGCACAATAGTTACGAAATATTAACCTTTGGCATGAATACAGCATTTCTACTGAATATATCGTTTCATCCTTGGCGAGTTATTTGGCGATTAATCCCTGGCATGCGGTTAATAATATCAGAAAATCGAAAATTCCTTTAGAAGCGTTTTTCCCAACTGATTGAAACAAAAAAATTGACACTACAATTGCATTCATAAAATCCCATACCAAATTTGATATATTTAGGTCACTATGCCTTTATTATATTTATATGTTTCTAAAAATACAGACAGAAGACGGTGAACCCCTCGTTGTATTTGGCTCAATATTTGAAAGGTGTCTAGAATATGGATGTTAATACTGTGTATCAAATTTTATCCATCCAACACTCTTCGCTTGTAGCATCCTGTTAAACGAACAGCAGGACAGACAGACTTCCCCTATGTAGATTTTGCGCAAAATTTGATAGAAATCTACAAATTTAGTATAAAGAGCGTATACCAAATTTCATACGTCTAGCTTAAAGCTTGTTTGAGTTATGTTAGTCGCAGATATTTTTCAAAACTGTGTTTTCATACTCAGGCAGATCTTCAACGTAGGGATGCTCAAAATCTCGAGTTCGAATTTTTTTGTTGATTACCATACTTTCTCAATACCATGTATACGAGAAAATAAAAAGAGACTAAACTTTAAGTAGGGCATTTTCGGGCTTTGGAGAATCGTTAATAACTACAAGTTAAATTCTTCGATGATTAAAATTCTTTAGCTCAGAACATTTCATATTAGAAAACATAAAAAAGAAATCCAATATTTAGTAAGATTAAACCCGAAATTAAAAAAAATGCATACATATAGGAGGACTACTTCTCAAACATAATATCCTAAAGTATAAAACTGGTTTTGTACAATATAGAAGACAAAAAAAAAAATTAATGCTACGCATAAATGACCAAAAATAGGAACAAACTTTTATTCCAAAGAATTCTAGGCATTTAAAAAAAACACCTCCACTTCTACAGAACTAAAAGAAATTCCAATAAACCGCCAGAAAATTGGAACGCAATGTTTTCCAGGATATTACGCGGGCAATTTAATAAACTTCTTATAGTCTTAATTTATCCTCAACAGATATGATTAATTAATATAGGGTGTCAAGTCACTTGATCTTTTAACAAGAACATGGCTGTCAGAATGCCAGTTTTAATAAGTTCAGCGAATGAACAGCGATTCCGTCGCGGTTCGATGAAGCGTCGCTTTTATTGAGAGCGTCTTAACACGCTTTTGCGACAGTCTTTCGTAATTCATCGATAAAACAAAAAAAAAAAATCATAGTCTGCAGTTTTCGCTTAAATAAGGAACTATTTATTGCGTTTAATCACCCTAAAATGAGTTTCACGCCTTAACTTCCAGATTAGGATATATAATGCAAGTATTGATTTGTATTGAAGAATGCAGGGCCTGAAATTAAAAGTCTTTGGGAATATCTTTAAGGATTAGTTTAATTTGCATAATTAATATTCTGATTATTTATTCATAGGATTAGAGGTGAGAATCCTTAAAAAATGCTTTAATCAAGCTTTGAATTTGGGAAATAGATTACGGCGTGCCTTATTATTTAAGAAAAAATCGAGGGCTACTGGCTAAGTAAAATTGCAAATCGATTTAAAAACATTATTAACCTAGCTGCCAAATAAATTTGCAAAATGTTTAAATTTTGCAAAAATATTAGGATAAAAATACATTTTGTAGAGTGTTATTGGACAGGTTTGTTCCATTATAAATATTGTTGTAATTAAATGACAGCAAATAGTAAAGGTCCGCTTAAATATAATTCCGTACAAAAATGGATGTTGTGCAATGAAGAGTCATAATCTTATAACTTTAACCCTTTAAAGGGCCATTTTTTTCTAGTCATATTATATAAAAATATTTTTGGCTTGAAATTGGAATAAGAAAAGGGATTCAATTAGCTTATTAGATAAATTTAATTTGATTAATTAATTTGGTTAATTAATAATTAAGTAACAAATCAAGACACATTATTTTGTCTGAGATAAAGAACTGGAGCATCTAAGTTTCTGACTTACTAAAAAAATTGTCAAAACTTATGCCAACCTACATAATTTCATACAAAGATTGATAAATTTGGTGGGAAGCATACTTCCCACGGCCCTTAGAAAGGGTTAAACGAGCAATTCTTGTATATTATATATATATAAATTTATTTTGTATATTTCGGAAACTGCTCTAATGATTTGGATCAAATTTTATATTTAGATAAGGTTTTATTTTTAAAAAACCGCGATTTTATACGTATATAAACATTATTTTTTATAATTAACTATTGACATATGGCTATACACGACTTAAAACAATTATTTTATTACACTTTACTGTTATACTATAATTATTATAATACACTTAAATTTGTAAAATGTTTCAATTTTATGAAATATTAGGATAAAATCAACATTTTGTTGAGGGTAATTGCCTAGATTTGTTTTCATTACGGTCATTTAATTACAACAGCATTTATAAACACCATACGTCCACTTAAATATAATTTTGTATAAAAATGGAGGCTGTGAATTCAAGAATCTCATAACTTTAAACGATTAGTTCTTGCATATATAAATTTATTTTACGTATTTTATATTTTGATAAGGTTTTGCTTTTTATTTAACGCGATTTTACGCACACACGATTTTTTTATAATTAAATACTAACATATGGCTATACATGCCCTACTTAAGTCAATCAGAGATGAAGTAATGGTTAGGGCTTCGGACTGTCTCCCCCCCCCCATGCATTTTTCTCATGTTCGATCCCGTTTTTGCAATTCAATTAGATTTCGCTTATGACTTAAAACAAGGCATAGGATAAGATTTTATTTACGATTTTACAAGAACTGCCGAGTGAAGTTCGGTCTCTCAGGTACTAAATAAATAAATAAAATGCATACAATTTTAAAAAAATCACTAAAATAAAAAAAGCTACAATAAATCATTAGCATGATGATTAAGATTCGCAGATATGTGAAACTAAATCGACTGATTTGTTAAGCGAACAGCAGTGACGCAGAGACAGGAGGTAAAATGGTACTTGAACCGTGGTCGGATGACAAGGACGACACCTTAGCTGGCCCTCCCCGTTCTCCAAACTACCGCACCACACCAGTAGAAGGACGTTTTCCCCCAGCGGATTCAACTTGCCCCATTTCCGCTTACACGACGAATCTTCGTTAAAACGGGGCCGGGAACTTGTTTCCCTCCCCCCCCCCCCCCCCCGTTACGAAGCTGAGACCTTACCACCAGACCACTCCTGTCCCCTGGTGCCAGGTTCAGGAAGTACCAAGGAGATATTACTCATTATGTCATTTTTTAAAATTCATATGATAAAGGAGTAAAAAAATGGAATGATTTATTTGACGATTTCGAGCGAAATATGCTTATTATAATTGACAACGGCATTTATCATTTCTAGACCACCTGTGAAAGGGCTTCATAATGTGCGCTTCAGAGGTCCGCTGAAATTGTCCTTTAACTTGCTCTTTCTTAGTTATAGGTTAAATATCGTGGCATTTTTAAGTTTGCCAGGCGCAAGCGAAAAGTCGCAAAACAATTTAGATCTGCGCCAGAAAAAAACGTCGCCAAAAAAAAAAGTTGTAACGTTAGGTTTGTAGGCAAGTTGGTGCAAATAAATTAGTTTATATATCATTTTTAATAGGATATATCATGCACTTAAAATATAATTCTGAACATATAAACTGAAAAGAAAAATGTGAAATTATACAATAGTAATTCATGCAATGATATGAAAAGGAAATTTAAACGACACATAAATATGGTTTACCTCGATATCTTTATCAAAGATGATTATACAGAATATAGTATCATAACAATAATACTTTTGCACAATGTACTTAAAAATCTGCTCATAAGAAAAATATTCAACATGATGCATGAAAGAAAACTTAGTACATGCCTGTCAGAATACAACATTTACCATTACAATATATTTTAATACATACTTATCAAAACACTATATTTACCAGTATTAATTTCACAATACATCTATCAAACTACTACATTTATCGATATAAAAAGTTTTATTACATTCTTATTGTACTAATAAATGTAGTATTCTAATAAGTGTATAGTATAACCTATTGCAACAGTAAATGAAGTATTCTGATAAATTTTGCTACCTACATATGGAAATACTACAAGTCTGATAAGTACTAGCATTTACGTGTTTAATACTTATCAGGATAAAACATTTATCAGCATCATAATTACTATACACCTATCAGAGTATTACACTCACCAGCATAAGCTTTACTACATATCTATCAGAATGCTACATTTATCAGCATAAATTTTATTATACACCTATCAGAATACTACACTTTATTACATACCCATCAGTATAAACCAAAATATTAGACAAAAATTAGTGTTTTAATATCAAAATACTTATTTTTATCAATCACATTCATAATATTTATCATAATAAATATGGTATCTAGCAATTTTTTTTTCAAATTCACTACCACATCATGCTTCTCATGTCGAATTAAATTAAAATTAATGAAATAATTAATTGATAATTTAGTTCAAAAATTAATAAAATATTTTATTGCCATCGTGCGCACACAGCTATAAGAAATTTTTAGGAAATCGACCATCAAGAAGAGAATGATATGCCAATTACAAAATTAAATTTCTCCAAATATGAACTTCACGAAAAAAAAAATTAAAGAAAAGCAAAAAAAAAAAAAAAAAAAAAAAAAAAAATGCTGTTACTTTGGTGAAATTACAAACTGACTACACTGGTGGGCACTCTGGTTGAGTACTAAGGGCCATCACCGGCCACAGTACAACCCTTCCCTAAGGAAGTACGTCCCCTCATCAATGGGAGGAGCCAGATCCCCACCTTTTCGTGTATCCACAAGGGTGGGGAGAACCAACCACCATATCAAACACTTTTCATCCCCAATTAAGAGGTCCCCCCCCCTGTCGATCATGCTTTGGTAAAAGATGGATTTTGATAATACCGAAGCCAATTCTTCTTAAGAAATATTTTAGATTTTTAAACAAATATCACCTTCAGTAGAGACACAACAAAACTCGACTTTTCCTTCGCACAGAAATAAAGAATGATCTGTAAATGCCTCAGAAAAGATCGAGAAACAGGAGAGAAATATCTACAACAGACAATCTACCGGTGTTTTAATAGCTCTCTGAAAGACTTTAATTTATCCTCAACGGATATGATTAACTAATAAAGATGTCAACAAATTGTCAAAAAGAGCACCGATGCTGTGGTTCGATGAAAATAGATTTTAATGAGGGTGTCTTAACACGGTTTCGCAACGCCATCTCGCACCTGATCAATAAAATAAAATAACGTATATTTCTAGCAAAAAAGGCAGTAATCACATTTAAATGAGTTTGGAGTCTTAATTCGAAATTCCGTGAATTAAGAATCTCTTGAATGTAAGGTGTTGGGAATTTTTCAATGACATTTTGTAAGAATTATTTTTAATAAGTGTATTTAATATTCAAATAAAGAGACAGAAAACTACTGATATTCAGACGATTTGTACAAGACAAATAAGAGCATAACAAAGCATAAAATGACAACTTTGATATTAAAAATGTTATTTCATAATTTTTCATCGATAGAGAAATGATTATAGATGTTTCTAATTCATTTATAATATATGTTCTACATTTAATAATCAATTCTATCCTTTACAGAGGCGATGATTCAATTTCAAAACCAACACGTTAGAATTTTTTTCTTCCGTAAGCTGTAATGTATTTATAATTTATAAGGGGAAAAACATTTTTTTAGAATGTAATGAAGATGACAGATCGGAGTCTAATCCGAATTTTTCCCTTTTATATTAATACACATTTTAAGATCATTTGCAGACGAAAAATATTATATTTATGCATCTAACAGGATAAAAGAACTAAAAACACATCATTAAAACGGCTTTTTTCTTGTAGCAAGAATGCAAATCAATGTATCAAAAAATTCTTAATATTACAAATTAAACAATGAAGATCCGATGTTAGACAATAATAAATTATAGAAACAGTAATCTATTCTAATAATAAAGGGGTTTGCTTGTGTGTATTTACATTATGAAAGCCTGTTGTTGTTTATCATTCAAATGAGAGCAGAAGCGATATTGCTTTCTCTGTTCAAAAGATCAACTTTTCGAAAAATTATATTTTTTTATTTTAAAAAGTTTTCAAATGATTTTGTAACGAAAAATTTTAGGAATTCTTCTCTATTTCAATTTCTGTAAAATAATTTGGTAAGTAAATCTAATTGTTGCTTGTATATCCAAATTTAACTCGTAAAAATTACATATATTAGATCAGAAAAGCCGTAATCTTTTATATTATGCAACAAAACTACTTGCAGTACAAAGGATCATTGATCCCAAATTGTTAATTATGGAACAAAACAATGATGTTCATGATCCAAGGTTCAAAATATTAATTATGGAATAATACAATGATATTCACGATCCAAGTTTCATAATGCTAATAATTAAACAAAACAATGATATTTGTGATCCAAGGTTCTTACACTCAATTATGGAACAAAACATTGATGTTCGTGATCCAAGGTTCTTACACTTAATCATGGAATAAAACAATGATGTTCGTGATCCGAGGTTCTTACACTTAATTATGGAACAAAACAATGATGTTCGTGATCCGATGTTCATAATGTTAATTGTGGAACAAAAGCACAAGCTGTGTCTTAGAGAATGCAACACCCTGTTGTACAATGAATCGGATTATAACTATTTGCGCTTTTCTCGCCCTTTTCCATTTTCTTTGATTATCAAATTCTCAGACTGTGATAGGAAGGGAATTAGATTTAAAAAAAAACAAAGTGAAAAATTCAAAAATGATTTCAAGAAGGGATGCATGTCTACATCCCTAATATACTAACCACCGATGCAGCGGACTATTTAGCAATTCGTGAAAACCACAGCAAGCACAACTTTAAACAATGGATCTATACAGATTATGTCCCACGCTCGACACGAAACTATATTAATAATATTAACCAATCAAAATAAAACCAATAATCAGCCAATCATATTTTTTACGATGCAAGTATGCAAAATAGACGTGAAATCAAACAAAAAAAAGACTATGAATGAATTAAGAATTCAAGTCTTATACGTAGGAATGAAAGATGGGTTTCAAACAATCCTCAGAACTAATTTTTATCCAAAAGTATTTTAAGTATTTAACCAGAACTCTCTCTCTCTCTCTTTTCTGTAGGGACAAAAACAGAGCCACATTTCTTTCTTAGCGTATGAAAGAAGAAAAATTGGTAAACCTCTCGGAAATTGAAGCGAAATATTTCCCAAGACATTCTACGGACACTTTAATAAACTTCTTAGAAGAACTTAGTTTATCCTCGCCGAATATGATTAATTAATATAAAGCGTCAGCTCGTCTGATCTGTATCAGGAACACGGCTTTCGGAATGCCAATTTTAATAACTTGAACAGAAATGGTGTCGTAGTTTGATGAAGCGTAGCTTATATTGGGAGCGCCTTAACACGCTACTGCGATGTCATCCGGTTACTCATTAACAGAATTAAAAAAGGGGGGGGGGAGATTCTTCCCAGAACTTTCTACTAAAAAAATTATTTATTGCTTGCTTTATCACCCCAATAATTAGTTTGGTGCTTAAATCCCAGATTAGTGCTCGGATGCGGGAATTAAGTCTTAATAAGAATGTTTAAGAATTAAAAGCGGTGGGAATTTTTCAATGATTTTCCGCAAAGATTATGTTTTATTTATATAAATGGCATTCTAATTATTCATTCATTAGATTAGAAAATCGGAGTCTTAATAATTATTGGAAGCAGTGCACTTTTTTTACAAGATTAGAAGGTAATTTATGGCATAAGATACATGCCAATTTGTGTATACTTATGCACTTAAAGAGTTTTTTAATTTTACACAAATAATTAGTAAAGATAAAACCAAAAGCGATACATAAGAAAAATCTAAGAAATTATAAAAGGAAACATGTGTGCGTGGTCGGTGTGGCTCTATAGGACAGATCTTATGATACACAGTTATCAAATTTGGCCTTATATATTTTGGAAGAGTGTCTATATGTGTGTTGTAATGGCTCTTTTGAA
Source organism: Argiope aurantia (assembly GCA_026543865.1). Lineage (NCBI taxonomy): Eukaryota > Metazoa > Arthropoda > Arachnida > Araneae > Araneidae > Argiope > Argiope aurantia. The sequence goes on along the minus strand of JAPMOR010034507.1, from coordinate 34,303 downwards.
ATTTAAATTAATTAAAAATCATCTAAGAGTTTGGCGTTTTCTCATTATAATTTCCAAAATTATTACCCCAAAAAACTGTTTTTTCACTCTATTAATTTTTTAATGATATGAATTCAGTTTTCCTGTGATTTTCTTAGAGAAATTTTGATAAATTTTTGAAAATAATTGTTTACATAATTTTTAACTATATTTTTAATTGCTGAACTAAAATTCAAACAGTTTTTGTTATCTCCTCAAATATTTAATCGCCCTTTCACTGTCGACAGATATGCAAGGAAGATTCTCTTTAATGTCTACATAGTTTACATAAGGAATAAAAAAAGTAAAATTAACATTAATTCGAAATTTAGAAAATGATGAATCAGACAGTTACAATTTCTAAGGTACTGTGTTTTTTCATGTACTATGTTTTACAGATGAGAAATATTCTAATAAACGTTATGCAAAACGAGAGGGGGGGGGAAATAGCCAATGCCAACACCAATCTGACATTTTCAAGAATTTTCCAAGTACTTAATGAATTTAATGACTCAAATTTGTGTTAAATTTATTATTCACAACGGGAAAATAGAAAAAAAAAAACATCACTAACTGTTAGTAAAATAAAAAAATATATAGTAATTGATAAAAAAGAATTAAACTGAGTTATTAATAACTAATTTTATAAAATCCCATATGATAAATAATTTAAAAAAAAACTTTTTGTGAATTAAATTATGTGCAAAGCAATAATAATAATAACACATTGTAAAAAAATCAAGATTACAGCTTTGTTAGTAATTTACATAACATAGACAACGGAATATGATTTCGTTATTTTACAAAATATCTGCCATATTTTCATGAAATGAAAGAAGTATTACAAAAAGTGTAAATAATAATTCCACTTGTTATAATGGTTTTTGCAATTAAATGACAAGGTATTCTACAAATATATTGACTATAAACTGCTAAATTTCAAAATAAAGGGAAAAATATTTTTACAATCAAATTAAAAAACTGATTTCTTTCACAACACACCTATTGAATAAGTGTTGACCCTTTTTCGCTTTACATTTGCTTATATTACAAAAATTATCTTTTTAATGATAGAAAATTAATTTCAGAAATTAATTGAATGTTTAAGCATTATTCATGTTTAAATACTTCCTCGATTTGTTAAATTGCATTGTATTCCAAGAAACAATCAATTTTATTAATTAAAGGTGATATATAAATTATACTAGGTGTTTAAAAAAAACCTGTTGATCAGATTTCAAAAATTTTCTTGACGAATGCAGTTGGTTTCTCTAATGCGATTAAATAAATATACACTTAGATTTTAAACTTTTTATTGAATTTACAAAAGATACGATTATTAATTCGTGGAAAAGGAATTAACAAAAATAAAAATTAATAGAAAAAATAAAAGTAAGAATTCTATGAATACCTGGCAACAAGTCCGTAGCACAATGGAAAAAAAATGTTAAGCTAACATTAAAAGAACTTTGAGCAAACGATAAAATTTCCTGTTTAATCCATTTGAATTTCAACTTTGCAAAAATAATTTATTCAACTGTGTACACACCTTTTTTTTAACAGAAAAAAAAACCTTTTCTTATCTATTTTGTAAAAAGTATTCCTGTTTAGAATGGAAAAACAAACAATTGACAGAAGAATGAAAACAATTCATCATTATTATTTTAAAGTTGGCAAATATTTGGAGGAGCTCAAAAAGTAAAAATTCTTTTGCGTTACATCCTTTTATATTATATTTTTCTGACCATTGTAGAATCTTATTTTCCAATTTTTCAAGTTATTTTAACGAATTAAAAGAAAAGAAAAGAATATTTAATATATCTAAAATAAAAATAGCTCACTGCATAATTTGTGTCACTCTATATTATTGCAAGAATTTTTCTTCCAAAAATAGAAACTTTAATTTCCATACCTGTTAATGAAGTCGTTTTATTATATAAATGAATCTGTTTGAATTTCTATTTCAAGATTGTTTTAGGATCCATTCAACTTACCTAAAAACAGAAGAAAAAAGGTATTAGAACAACGAAATTATAAGCATTTAATATACGAATTACAAAGAAAAGCTAAAGCAAACAACATAAATTATCATGAAAACTGAATGAGAGGAATGTACTCAATTTATACCCATCAAATGTTCCACACCATTTTTATTTTGTGATCCATTACTCTTTATTAAAAAAATGTACGATATTTTTTCATACTTCTGCATCAGAAACCTTTGTTTTACAGACATTATAAGCAATATATAATGTACAGAGTATATTCTCTGCACACGATTCAGAAGTTATATTGACTTTCTACTCTGTTCACGATATAAAGTACAAAAGTGGTACAGAAGAATATTTATATCTACGCAGACGTATAGAATAAAATTTCTGCAAAAAAACTGTTGCATCTGTTGTATACTTTTTTTAAATCTCTATTCACAATATTGTACGGCTGGCATACAGAAGTATTTATCACTGTACAAAAGCTGTTAAAATGCTCCAGAATTTTTTTTTCTGCACATTTGATACAAATGTAATATTGCGCAATAGTTTATGGTTAAATCCTAATAAAAGTGATTCAACATAACGGAATCCTGGATTTCCGGCACATTACACGCTGGAGTCCGAATTCGACAGTGAAATTGATTAAATGAATAACTTTTGTGTAAATGTATTGGTTGTCATAACATTGACTGCCCGACTCTTGTTATAACATTGACTAATCAAATTCATTCATAGGATTATGTTACATTCTCGTTTACGAAGTATAGAAGAAATATTATAATCGTTACAAAATTCGAACTCGAGATTTCGAAGAATCTCCAAGTTTTAGACCTTTCTGAGTTAGAAAACACATTTTTAGCACTATGCCTGTCTATTTGTGAACAAGATAGCTCAAAAATTATTTGAACTAGACGGATGAAGTTTAGTATATGAACTTGTGACCAAATTTGTAGGTTTTAATCAAATTTTGAGAATCAAATCAATTCAGAGAAACTAAATCTGGCTGGCTGTTCTAGTGCAAGTAAAATCGTAACTAAAAAACGTAAAGAGTTTGATAGATAAAATTTGATACATTTAAAATGTAGATTCTTATCACATTTTGTGATAAGGGTCAAAGGGTTAATTATCTGTCAGTTTGTACTTTCACATGCAAGTAAACGCAATGACTTATAACGCAATAATTTAAATCAATGCAATTCGGTATGTGATCTCATGACTACAATTGTAATTCCAATGTGAAAATTTTGTTTCAATCCATCGGAAAAATGTGTCCAAAATACACATTCGCACGACAGATTCAGTACTATTTACACCAATCAAATTCTGAGGCAAATTCAACAAAAGATTCATGATTTGTCGTTTTGTACTTTTAGAAACATGTAAACACAATAACTCAAAGACGCAATAATTTAAATATTGGGTTGTTCGGAAAGTAATTTCGTTTTTTCCCGACAGAGGATTTAATTGTATTTTTTTGCACTGAACTTCATATTTAAGCCGTATAATTTTTATATGCTTTGAGAGGTCATATAACAAGGCTTGTATGTGAAAAATTCCAATTAATTCTACGCAGTAGTTTTTGGTTGGTGCCCTTTTAAATATGGAGAGCAATAAGCAGCATTTTCGACATATCTTACTGTTTTACTACAGAAAGGGTAAAAATGCTGTTCAAGCCAGAAAGAAATGGACCGATGTGTATGGAGAAGGTGTGTTGACAGTACGCCAGTGCCAGAACTGGTTCGCTAAATTTTTTAGACGGTAAAACCTTCACCTCAAATGAAGTGGTCAAAAACCACCTCGATCAGTTTTTTGGCAGCAAAGACCAAAAATTTTATGAGCGTGGAATTATTCTACTACCAGAAAGATGGCGAAAGGTGTTGGACCACAACAGCCAATATATAATTTAATAAAGTATTTGTTTATTATACGACAACTGTCTTTCATTTCCACACACACACACACACACACACACACACACACACACACACACACAC
>JAPMOR010034507.1:204-18042 GCA_026543865.1 Argiope aurantia | reverse complement strand
CCCCCCAATATACTTCTTTACTTTGTCGTATTCGTAGTATAAATGAAGTAAGCTAATTGTCAAAAAATTTGCAATCTAGATTTTAACGAATCTCCATGTTTTAAGAACTCTCCGAGTTCGAAAAACACATTTTTGGAAAATATCCGTTTGTTTGTCTAAGGCAAAGATTACTCAAAAACGCTTTGAGCTAGGTGTTTGAAATTTGTTATACGGTCTTTACATCACAATTGTAGATAACGGTCAAATTTTGAGGAATGTCTGTTCAGAGGAAATCCGTCTGGCCGACTGTTCGGATATAAATTATCACGTTAACTACAAAACAAAAAGAGATAGATAAATAAAATTAGGTACACAAATTTAAAATTTATACTGTAGAAATCAGTCACATTTTCAGCCAAATCCATCTACGGATTGACTGTCTATCGGTATTTACGTTTCAAAAACTTGTAAATGTGATAATTCAAAAACACAGTGACTTAACTACATCAAATTTAGAACAGAATTTTGTGTCTACAATTGTGGTTTTGTGTCAAATCTTTGTACCAGTCGGTTGAGAAGAACAGCTCTAAAGCACAAATTAAACGCCAAATAACTCGCCGAGGATCACACGACAGATTCAAGCACAAATTAAGCGCCAAATAACTCGCCAAGGATCACACGACAGATTCAGTAAAAATGCTGCTAATTTCCTGCCAAAAGTTAATATTTCGCCACTATTGAACCTCTTTGCCATGCAATGCATTCTTTGGCATGACAAGTTTGTTAAAGAGCATGTGGGAAAGTGTTGGGGAAATCATTTACACTGATTTTTTTTAAATTTTTCATACACGAATCAATATACTTAAAATATACATGTATTTAATTTTTTGCAAAAGAAAAAATAAAAATTCAATTCCGAGATTTTGAATATCTTTAAATTTTAGATATCTATATATTCTACGAAATAAAAACAATTTAGAAGTTATGTATATCAAACTTTGCACATGTTACTAAAAAATTGAATATGATAAACAAAAATTTGTGCATGGTAAACTGTATCTGTCTGTCTGTATGTTAATTCATAACGAAATCTTGAATTTTCAATCGGTATATTTTTTCGTGGTGATATGATTCAAATACGAAGTGAATTAGATGATTGAATTTTGGAACGCCATTATTATACCAAAAATTCATTCCAATATTTATTTTTTGATTAAATTTGTCCGGGGATAATTTATCTATTTCTCTGTCTATGTTCATGTAAATTCAAAAATGCAAACAGCTGCATAAATGAAATTTAGCAAGAGGGCTTGGCACCAAGATGGTTGATGGTGAAGAATTTTAAGTTGAATTGAACAAAGGAAAGACAGCCCCCCCCCCCAAAATACTGGGTTTTCTTTACTATTCTACGAAACTAAACACAAAACTACCTCATATTGCTTAATTATACTAGATAATTGACGGAATAACAAACCTGGTCGCTACTAGCTATAGATTGTTTACTATTTTGATACTTTTTGATCAGTTTTTTCATTAGCTGTGTGCTATATGAAATATAGCACAGTGATTAATTAACGTAAAGATTTCCAATACATGCCTTCAGCTCTTTATGTGTAAAGATCACAAGTTCGAAATATACATTATAAATCTCTCGAACTATTTTAGTCAGCGCGAAAAGTATTAGATATTTAATATGCTTGATGCTGTTATGTCTGCTTTAACTGTTGCTAACTGCGCGGAGTATTAGATATTTAATATACTTGATGTTGTTATGTCTGCTTTAACTGTTGTTAACTGCGCGGAGTATTAGATATTTAATATACTTGATGCTGTTATGTCTGCTTTAACTGTTGTTAACTGCGCGGAGTATTAGATATTTAATATACTTGATGCTGTTATGTCTGCTTTAACTGTTAATTGCGCTAAGTATTAGATATTTAATATGCTTGATGCTGTTATGTCTGCTTTAACTGTTAACTGCGCGAAGTATTAGATATTTAATATGCTTGATGTTTTTATGTCTGTTTTAGCTGTTAACTGCACGAAGTATTAGATATTTAATATGCTTGATGTTAATTGTTTTGTCTGCTTTAACTGTTAACTGAGCGATGGTGCTTGTTTTACTTTGCGCCAAATAGAGAAAAACAGCTCGATAGCATCTTTTGTCTTTATGATATGCAAATAATCAAAACTTAATCAAAATATAAAAGCATCGATTTTGTGTTTGAAGATAAATTACAGTGGACAAATAGTAATTTGATAAAACATCGTAGAAATCCGATGGTATGGTTCTCAGAACGCAAAGAAATATATTGTTTTCGTCATTATAAATATTTTTATTATCACTACTATTGATATAGCTTGTGGGGTCATTTCTAGCAAAGAAAGGGCAATGAAAAGTTTTTATTGAAGAAAGTTATTAAAAATAACGAGTTATTAATTAACAATGAAGGATTGGCGATAATTTCGTAGGCGAAAATACAATTTTCTTCCTGTAAAGAGATGCTTGTTTTCTTCTCGTAAGTTACAAGTGCTCTCATAATTTGGCACATTTTGGAGCTACATTTGGCGAGTTTTTGTTCTTTCACCTTTAATTAAGATTGAGTTATCCTGTTTATATACTTATGAAAATGCGAACCTCCTTATTGGATTTGTTTCGAAATTTGATACATATCTATACCTTGAATGTTAAATCTGTGTATCAAATTTTAACCATTTAACTCTCGTGGTTAAAACATATACAGCCGGACACACATATTTCCTCGAAATGGAAAGATGCCAAACATGCCAAATTATATCTGTCAACATCAAAGCATTTATTACTTATAGTATTCACAGACAGATAGATTTCAAATTTTTTTTCGGACAGAAAGTTATGAGACATGGAGATTCAACAAAATCTCTAGAATGTATATATTTCAATTTTTGACGATGGCAACACCTTTTTGTATATTCCGTAAACTACAAACTAAACGAGCAAACATGTCTTAAAAATTCTGGCGTTGAAATTAGCTCCATTGAATATCAACAAAGAGTGTTCAGTGGTTTCAAACATCTTTAAACAAAACCGCTTATGAATGTCTTTGCACTAGAAAAATAAAGCATTTCTTAAATGTACCACTCTGCACTTGCAGTGCATTATTTCAATTTTAAATTCAGAACTCGAGATGTTTTAAAATAGTACCAGCTTTATTATTTTTTGTACTTTTTTTCTGCCCATTACTTTTAATATGATATAATATGCTCCAGTAATATCAAGTATCGTACAATAACAATCATATCCGAATCTTGTACATTTGGTAAAAACTCAAACATATTTAAAAACATTTTGCTATAAGCTCAGCTGTACAACCAATAACATGTTTCCATTGGTCTTCAAATATCTTTTCACAGAACATCCTTCAGGGGATCCTTGGAACAGAGAGAAAAAAAACTAACACATATCATTTCTTCTTCGTTAATAAGTAGGTACCAAGACATTTTAGACAATAACCACTATTTACTTTGCAGAGAGGAGGTAATTCTATTGGCGTAGGGAAAATGCATCCATCACCAGAAGGTAAACAAGTCATCTCCAATACCTTCCAAATTACTAATATCATACCACTTATAAAGTTCTAATATCAATAATGATATTGATTACTAATCGCAATTACTCCGCATGTCAATACTTTAATGACTACCAACACCCATTATTATTCCCAATTTTATAATTTTGTAAGTAGAGAAAATGACACTCCAATTAGAAGATGAAGTACCATAAAATTGAATTATAACATATGATGCAATCATAACTTTTAATCATTAAGTCGAAAATTGCTAGTAGCAATTAAAGCATATAAGTATCTACTTCTTCGATGAGATGTGCAGGGAACGTAGCAACTTAGTTACAAAAAAGAAAACTAGAGATTTACCACAAGATAATTTTTTCATACAAAGGTTATTTATAAATAAGCAGCTATAAAAAAGGGTGACAAAAAATCTCCACTACTAATAAGAAATTATGTGCGTGCGTATACATCTAATATTTAGCGTTGCATTTTACAGGCCTGCTACTAGATTTAGAGATAACATTGCATATACATAATTGTAGGGCAAAAAGATGAAATTAGAATAGTAATTCATAAAAATTCACTGTATTTTAGCGTTTTTTCAGAATATAATAATACACAAAATAAAATCTGCTTCAAGTCAAAAACTTAGATGCTTTAGTTATTTATCTCACACAAAATGATGTGTCTTGATTTGTTAATTATTAATTAATCAAATTAAATTTATCTTATAAGCTAAAGAATCCCTTTTCTTATTCTAATTTCAAGCCAAAAAATACTTTAACATAATATGACTAGAAAAAAATTTCCCTCCCTTTTTCCCTTATTTATGCGATGTTTTTTATATTGACTATATTAATGTAAGGATAAAATGATTAATAAAAATGAAATTATTTATATGTAGCTTTTGCAGAAAAAGCATAGTTTGATATAAATTTTAGCATTTATTAACAAAAACTAGGACTGCCCCAGAGAAGAAAAATTGTTACAGTTTTTCATTGTAATATTACATGTGTAACATATTTTAGAGTGTAACTAACTATTATCTATTTAAAAATAAGATTTTTCTGTGTAATATATGAAATTATTTATCAAAAATATAAAAATGAGAATAAAAATCATGTTTTCAACCTAGTCGGATACCTTAGCTCTTTAAAACATATTTGTATCTCAGAAATTACATTCTTAGTCACTGCATAATTTCGCGAAACATTAACATTTCCATACATGTTTGAAAGGAAGACTTCATATTGTATCACCTCTTTTTCCCCTTGAGCAGAGAGCGCCCCCTTGTGGCGTTTTACAGAAGACAAGGAGAAGAACGGGAGGCCTGCATCCTGAGGTCGATTTTTTTTCCCATGCGCAACCCTTGAGTTAACGCCGACTGCTTTCTGCTGGAAACAGTGGAATACCTCCAAAATATTGTTTTCTTTAACCTAATTGTCTATATCAGTTTGTAAATTTTGTAGTGTAGCTGTGTTTGCGTCGATTAAAAATATTATATTTAAAACCGGGAAGTTCATTAGAAAATCGCAACACACTCACTATACTATAAAATTTAGTTGGCATTGAAAAATTGTATTTTATACCTGTAATGAAAACTGTTTCAATTTAAAGAATTTGTTAGAGTCAGAATTGCACTGAAATTTCTGAAGCAACAATTATTTTTTATTTCATTATAAGTTTTAAATACCAAAATCTTCATTAAAGATGCATAACGAAGGTATCAGACCATCATAAATGTTTAAGACGTTATATTATATTTTTTTTGATCTTTAGTTCAATTCTAACAAATGTAATTTTCTTTAATTGTTTTGATATTTTCACGTTATACACTACAACACTAGCTCCTCAGGCATCAATAGCAATTCTCAACGACATATTATATTTAAAATAGTATCGAAAAATCATTAAAAAAAAGATATTTCCAAACAATTTAAATTAATTAAACAAATGTTATAAATATTATTTAAAAATATTTAACAAGCAACATTTTTAATTAGAATATAAGTGGCACAATATTTTTTTTTTAAATCACAAAATACAATTTTACTGATCAAAAGAATTAACACTATTTGTCAGATATTGCTATTTAATGAAAAAAATTGCAAAACACTTTTTTAAGTCATAAAATCATGATAAACATCTATATAAACCCTTGTATTGAAGAGCGACTCCAGTATTTTTGTATTCGTGCTGGAACAAGATTCTACGTGTTTTTTCTACCATACTAAAAATTCGTTTACTACCAGCATTGCTATGAGCGAAGATTCGGAAAGAGATTACTTTCGTCATTTTTTGTTCTTTTTATAATTTTCCATTGTTTCTCATTATATATCCGTAATTCCGTAGTCCCCCTCCCCCCCAATTTCCATAGCAACTGCGGAAATTAGCTATTGGGGGTATACACATATCGACATTAGTGGGTATAGACGAGTCATTTGAGAATGCTTCGATAATAACATCTTAGCTGATAACGTAAATCAAGATTTCTATATTGTAGTAATAAAAGGATGTCTTAGCATAATGTGGGATTTAACATGTGTCACACCCTACAGATTTGCGGTGGAATAAAGTTTCGATGTGGAATCCTGGCATCGAGACTTCCGAAGTCAGTTCCGAGTGCTTTGCCAATTAAGGTAATTTGGTCCAATTAGGCAAGAAATAAAAGGCTAGGGAATTACCGTTTTAGGGGACACCAAACTGAGGTGCTACATCAAAATAAATACATTGATACTACTACTACCCTAAACTCTAGAACTGGAAAATGAAAGCACGTATCAATAAAATAAATGGCTTGATAAACAGCACAAAATTAAATCATAGCCATCAGAGGGAGAGAAATATGTCGCCTATAATGGAACTTGCAAATATAATAATTATAAAAGACTATTTTGTTTCATTTAGTTTCCCTAGGAAAGTACATTGATTTTATTTTAATTTTGGTCAATCCTGTTTCGCTGTGGCTTGTATCGAACCTTCATATCTGAAAACTTACTAAATAGACTTATAATACTTAGGAATTTTATCAGGTAAGAGAGACTATGTAATCTATCAATATAGTAAAATGAGCATGTTTTTTTATCAAATGCTTATTCTGAAATGATAACATAAAACTGTTTTTTTTAAATATAATTTAAAATTCATTGGGAAATATTGTTATCTTTTTTTTTTTAAAAAAATCACTAAAGTGTGGTGTTCAATAAAAGCTTTATTAACGACAGAATTATTTTCTTACTGAATAAAAATAATAATAATCCTTTCAATCAAACAAAACTATTATAAAGAATAATCAGGCATCTCAGAAAATGATATATTGTATAAGTGACAATAATGCGTTTAATGATCTCAATGCTCATTAATTCTCAATGATAACGATTCGTTTAATAAGCAGTTTTTATAATAACATTCATAGTATAACATTCTCAACAAAACATTCATAGTCCTCATTTTCAAGTTACACGCATTTGTTTTCCTTTTTGTGCAGTTATGAGAGAATTCTGTATTGAAACGACTTGAAACAATGTAATATGTTTATTTTATTAAACCTATGCATAACAATGGTAGAGGCCATTGGCGTTACTCAAACAAGATGCTGATTACGATGTATTCACTATAAAAGACAATAGTTATTGCGTTTTATTTTAATTTTACTTCGAAATCATTAGTAATAATTAGGCGGAAGAAGTAATTACACATCTGTAATTACCCTAATTAAAAATATTTCGTGAATATAATTAACTGATAATGTAATTAATTAAACTCGAAATCCTTTAGTATTGCTCCCAAAACATTTACAAAATATTGTGTGGCGACAAAAAACAATAATGCCAGAATATTTTATAAAAAAGTGAAAAACCACACGAGCGTTTTATTAACCGATATTGATAACTGGCAGTCACAGTGTGCGGATTATTCCGATAACGAAAGCAAATGGGTTAAAAATAACAGAAATTTGAAATCAAATTTTAGCCAGTATTTTTCTAAGCTAACAGTGTAGTGGCTGCTGTTCATAATTATGCAATAAATATTTTAAGTCAAGTCGGTAAATCCGTACATATAATGATGAATTTCCTTTATACAAATCTACAGTTTTGTCCAACTTAGATTAAATTTCGTACAAGCGCTCTTCAAGAAAAGAGGAAAACCACTGTGAAGTTTTCATAATCCAAAAGTTAGTTAAAATATCTATCAATTAAACATTAAAACTCGTACTTTTGTCACTTCCTAAAATATTATCCCAGAAAATGAATTTTATAGTAGCTTAAAACTTATAACGTTACCTTTTTAATGACATCAATTTAATTTCTAAACAATTTATTCTCTATTTTTAACCCTTTGCACTTAGAAAAGTAATTAGATGCATAATTATAAACAGAATATAAAAGTTCATTTCATTGTTAGGAGGTATAAAATACAAGGTGTAATTTATTTTTTTTAAACGTCAGTCTTTTTTTTATGACATTGTGTCTATATAAATATAATTAGTCACCTCTTGAATGTAGAGGGTTAGTGACATTTTAAATTTTAATTTGATACCCAATTTGTAAATATTTTTGTTGCGATGATGAATTTTAAGCTAACTTTATTATTACATTTAATCCTTGAATCACCTGTGTTTGTCAAAATTGATTAAGAATTGCTTTTTTGGCCATTAACCTTTATGAAGATTTTAATTTTAGCTTTTATATCATAAAACATAACTTACGGCCAATATGATTAATCAGTTAATCTTTTTCACCAGTTATTATAAATATTAACAGATTAATCACAATAACTGAAACACATAACTTTTTAAATTTTTATACATATTAATTTGCAGTGGACTGATTCCATTAAATACACATTTTTTTTAGTTGCATGAAAAAAAAAAGAAAATTTTAAATAAATAATTTCATATTAACAGTTTAAGAGAAAAAAAAAACAATATACCAGGCAAATAAGCTGGTTACAAATTCGGTTTGTCTTTCGTAAAACTGAAAAAATTTCGATTAAGTCATTCCTGACTTGAATTACTTCTTTTTAAAACAAAAATACATCAAAGTGAAAACACAATTGTAAATTCGCAAGATCAACATCAAATAATAGCAACGCCTACCTGAGAAACCTAGTTAAAATTACCTAATTCTTTCGCCATAAAATCTTTGAACGAACTTCTACAAGAAGCAAATGCACATCTTTTAAATTAAGAGCTACAGACGCCATCTTGACTTATTTGATGCAAAAATTCTAAATGCAGCAACTCCAAAACTGCAACAGAACACAAAAAGTCCCCAAAGCTTTCACTTTCCTAACGATCATCGCTTATTTCCAAGTATTTTCCCCACAGAGAGATGACTTTCCAAGAATTTGAATGTGATTTCGTCCAATGTATTCTAATTGGCATTTTGAGTTGAGTTGTCGCTCGTCTCCACTAATGATGAAATCTTCTATTCATTAGAATTCTATTTTATTTCGCTCATGTTCCTTTTACAGCTCAACAATGAAACCATAGAAACCTTTATTTAAGATTCGTTAAACTCTTTTGCGCATTTTTGAGGAATAATTCGACAAATTTCGGAGAAATTGAGTTTAGATTCTTATTTTCTGTCTATATGATAAATAATAAGTTGAAATATGAAATATCGAGCTAGGATATTATTTTTCTTGCTTTCTCAATTTTATAATTTATTTAAAATGTACTGATGAAGATAGATTAAAAATAAGCTAACTTGAGTTACCTTTCCTGCTTTATTTAGACTGCAATTCTCAGATTTAGTCTTAGGGTATAACACTTTCTATTGCACTTCCTTAAAAAACAAAGTATTTTTAAACACTTTTATTTAACTTGGTTTACTTCATATTTATAAAAATAAAATTTTCCAAACGATTTTTCAATCGCGTCTATATATGTTGGGGATTTTAAATTAAATGCATAATTGTGTTCATGATGAAATTATCTTTAAAGAATCTTAATCTTTTCAGAATTTTCGTTGAATCAATCGATATGATTAAATTTTTATTTTATAAATATGGATTCACTTAGAACTTAATATGTAGAAAAAATAATATAAACTTCATGATTCTATCCATAATATTTATGGAAACATTTCCATTATAATGTGTACTAAATTTTAGACTAAAGAGTAGAAAATGAAATTTTAAAAGAACCAATTTTAGTATATCAACAAAAAATTTTTTAAATGGTTTATCATTTAAGTATATACAATACGAGATTTAAATCATAAAAATAAGTACATTTTTATAAATGTTTCGAAAAGTTTTATAAAAATAAAGTGCATTGTGATACAACGAGTTTACCGTGAAAGACAACCAATTTCTCCTATTTTTAACACATTTTTTTTTGTCTGTTCGGTTCAAATTTTGCAATTAATTTTAAATTCATGAAATAATATACAATTCCAGGTGAATTACCTGAAACTTTAAACACGGCTCAGAGCTGGATGACAATGCAATATTAATTCACTTTCTTTTACAGTACAAATTGTTAGTCTTGTACATTTGCCTTGTTCAGTACAAATTTGCATTAGCTCACTGAGAAGTTAATTTTAAATTGATAGCAAAATTTCGCATACACAAATCTCACCAGTAGGAATGATCTCCCACAACTTTCTTGCATCTTTCTAATAATAGGTATTTGCTCAGAGAACGCATTTCATGGAATTAGCGTACAATATTACGAAATATTAACTTTTGACATTAATTTAACGTTTTTATTGAAATCCATCGTATCATTCTTGAAGAAATTTTTGGCGATTAATCCCCGGCATGCGGTCAATAGATTCGAAAATCGAATTTGTGTTTTAGACGCGTTTTCTCCAATCGATTGAAACAAAAAAATTTGATACAAAACTACATTTGTGCTCACAAAATTCCATAACAAATTTGATATTTTTAAGTCATTTCTTTTATAAATTATGGCTTTTACTTGTTTCTGAAAATACAGACTGACAGACCGCCACCCCCTTGTTTCATTTGGCTCAAAATTTGACAAGTGTCTACACTGTAATGTTAAATCTATGTACCGAATTTTATCAATATAGCTCTTTTTGTTTTGTATTTATCGTTTAAATTATGTTCGAACAGCCCGATAGACAGACTTCCCTTGAAGGGTTTCGCTCAAAATTTGAAACAAGAGTACTAGAAGAGTACCGAAAAATAAGAATTCATGGAGGTCTAAAGCGTGGAGATGCGTCAAAATCTCGAGTTCGAATTTTTGACGATTACTATACTTTCTCTATACTACGTATACGAGAGAGTAAAAAGTATAAATAATTTTTCATACAGACTGTCCTAAAAACTTGTGATTTGTGAATTTATAGAATTCACAATCACAAATATGTTTAGAGCTAGAAGAAATCATGTTATACTTTTTAGTCCCTTTTAAAAACTATATATATATAAGTTTGTTTATTTAAATAATTTTTATATGCATTAAGATTCAGGCATAATTCAATATTGTACACATTTCTGCACTGTTTTTCTAAATCAATTAAATAAAAATGAAAAGAAATATTAGTAGAATATTAGCGTCAAAGAATCATATATATTTCTCAACTTTTAACCTCATGTTATTTTCTTATGCTAGAATATTGGAAATGTTTCATAGTTTCCTTTCTCAATGTACTACTCCATTAGATTTATATGCTTCAAATCGAAAACCATTTTTTCCTTCAAATCCATCATTTATTTTCAAATTTCCTAAAGCAGGCAAAACTTATTAAACAAAAGAATTTTGGAACAAGTGCTTTCAATATGAATGCACGCTTTTGTTAAGGAATTAAATTATATCTTCATAATAATAACTTCGATATTTGTAATTCCGATAATAATTTATCACATGAAAATAAGGCTGTTTTAGAATCCTTAAACAATGCACAATTAAATAAAACAAACCCGAATCAAACAATTTCCAAAAATGACCAATCGATCGAGACCTCAAATGAATGTTGTTACAGTTCCACTATTCATTTTTGATATTTTTGATGCTCATATAATATTAGGTTTGAAAGTATTAATCAAATGCCAGCTGAATATTTAAAATCCATTCTCTTTCTAATATTCAACAAAAGATTTGGACATCACTCGATTTGATTAAGACTTTCCGAACCAAACTAACTGGGTAAACATCCCTATGAGCACCTCTTTAGCTCCGGTCCATCAGGCTCACAAGATTACCCCTCAGCAAATCAACAGAGACAAGACCAGGAGTTCGCAATTTGCAAATTAGTTCAATCAGCACAGTCTACCGCATCCTAGGACTCGAATAAATCCTTCTACAAATGGATTTGACACAAGCCTTCTCCTGTAATTAAACATCTATCTCTTAATCTCCAGCATCAGAGATCAGAGATCAGATCTCTAATCCACGATATCCAGAGGAATGACGTAAGGGATGATTGAATCGACCGTGGTGTCATCCATTTTGGAAGGTGTATACTAAGGCCGTATCCACAAAGGGATATAGTTAGTTAGCATAGCGGCATAAGGAAATGAACGATGTTTGAGTGTCAATAGGTATGTGTTATTAATAGCATAGAATCGCCTCGCAATATTGAGTGAACTACATAAGCTGTTCGCTCGATGTATTACAAGATATGTAGTCGGAATATTCTGAAACTTAGTATTCATTTGTGACATTCTAATATCATACTGAAATTATGCTAAGTAGAATTCAAGACTAAATCGTGGCTCAGTGAGAAATATATAGTGAAATTTCAATTATTTAATCATAAAGTAGGTTTTAATTTCTTGTAGACAAGATATATAAATATAAAGTACTGTAATCGCCCGAAAAGAAATTTGAATTTCAGATTTTCAAGAATCTTCGCATGTCAAATGACTTAGGATCCAAAAATATACATTTTTACTTTATCGTATACGTAGTATAAAGAAAGTGTAACGATCATCAAGAATTTCGAATTCGCGATGTTGGCGAATCTCCACATTTCAGATTTCCGTGAGTTCGAAAAACACATTTTTGGAAAATGTCCGCATGGCTATCGATCCGTGAAGAAAATAGCTTAAAAACGTTTTGATCTAAACGTGTGAAATTTGTATATGGTCTGTATACAAAATTTATAGATTCTTATAAAATTTTTAGCAATATCCAGTCAGAGGAAGTTTGTCTGTCCGGCTATTCGAATATAATTTGACATAATAACTACAAAATAAAGAGAACTAGACATATAAAATTCTGTATACAAAATTAACATCTATAGTCTAAACGCCTATCAAATTCTGTGTTGTTTCTATTGGCGAAAGTTGCGTATTTTTCGTTATCGGGTCACCAATTGTTGAGTTCGTGTGTCAACAAAAATAAAATGCAGACAATCTTACTATAAAAGTAAATCTTATTACATTATAGATAATATTATCAATAATTTACATCATCTTATTTTCATTTAAAATTCTAGCATCGTTTTTAAACAACAAATTAAAAGTTCCAAAAATATCACTGTTGCCAATCTGAATTTACATCTATTTACAAAATGAAATTTATAATTATTAAAATAATCGTTAGCTACTTTAAAATAAAATATTTATGTTTATGTCGCGTTTCTTTTTTCAGTATCCTAGGTCACCAATGTAGCGATTTGTGATAGCGAGGCCCGAGCTCGCAATATTTGGGTTCGTAGCCGAGTAACAATACCAAAAGAAAAAAAGCTTATAAACCAGATAACAGCTACGAGACACGAGTAATTACTTTTGTCTTGTGGTCATGTTACTCGGCTACGAACCCAAACATTGCGAGTTTGGTCCTCGTTATAACCAAATCGCTACAGACTCAAATCCAATAAGGAATTTACCGTCTGTTTATGTGTACTTTTAGAAACATGTAAATGCGATAACTCAAAGACGTGATGACTTAAATATGTCAAATTAGGTATGTGTTTTTGTAACTACAAGTGTAGTTTTGTGTTAAACTTTTTATTTTAATCGATAGAAGAAATCGAGTCTAAAACACAAATTCGGTTTTCGGATACTATTAACTGCATACCAGAGATTAGTGGCTAAATAACTCTCCAAGGATGACACGGCAGATTAAATAAAATTCCCAATTTTGAAACCAAAGATTAATATTTTGTAACTATTGTACGCCAATGCCATGCAAGGCGTTCTCTAGGATAACACCTTTATTAGAGAGTATGTGAGAAAGTTTTGGGGAGAGGTTTCGCTAGTTTAATAAAGTAATTTTGAACTACTCCCTAAAGGGCTGAGTATGGATGTACTGTTGTGGAACAAATACATTTGAATTCAGGATTAGGAACCTTGCACTATTATGATACATGTACTTATGTCTTTTGCATTTTAAGTTCATCTGGTCATTTGACAACCCTTAAGTGTCCTATTAAATGTGTAGACAGCTATCATCTTTGCCATTTGACCAAAGTTGAACATTACGAGGACCTGCTGCAAATAGAATTTCTGCTGCACTAAAAAAAACAAACTAATTAAATTGCAAACTATACAGAGATGATAATAAGAACTTTAAAAAAATACTTACTAACTAAAGTGAATGTAATCCATTCATTTCCAACTCTTCTGACGCTTTGATTCTTAAATTTAGTAAGATTAAATGTTTAGAATATTATCATTAAATAAAAAATAAAATTACAAAGTATTATAAAGGGTTATAGGAGCTTTAAACTTTTAATTTTCCAATTTTTTTAATCTTTTCGTTTGATAGCCGAAACTCTACGGAAAATTTTAAAGTTATTGCACATATGTGTATGTTAATTAGTTTAAAAGATGCAGTCAGAAACGTGAAGGTTTTTGTTGACTTTTCACTCAGAAACATAAAAGTCATTGATATGTAGTGAATAGTTTATAAGGCAGTTTACAACTACGCTACACGGGCAATTGCTTTTGTATTGTGGTCATGTTACTGGGCTGCGAACCACAAGGTCGCAGGTTCTAACCTCGCGCATCTCAAGCCGCCATATATATTTGATTGTGGTATTTGTGAATAAAGAACTTTTATAAAGGATGATTTTTTACTTTGAAATCATTTTTTCAATACTACATCTTCAGAGCTTCCGCGCAGGATTAAACAGAAATGGTTCATCCTATCACTATGAAATTTTATAGGCATGCTTATACGCATATAATAAAGAAAATCATCCAAAACCAAAGCATTATAAAGTATATTTTGCTTTCAGTGCTTGCTTATATGCTAAAAATGATTTTTTTTAAGTGTTATCATATTTTAACAACATAAGAAGTAAAATAACGCCAGTAAATGTATTAAAATATTCCTTACTTTGCATGATTATCAAGTTATGTTCTTTAGAAATATATTGGTATAACATTTGTTAATATCAGTTGCCTATTTTCTAATAATTCAACGCGCAAGCAAATTCTGTCTTCGACAATTTATACGGAACATGTTTTTTTTGGGGGGAGGGTATCTCTTTTTTGCACATATATTTTAATTAATGAAAATTATTTCATTACCTTTATTGTTTCATTCTCTTTATTGTCTGTTTCTTTTATTGTCTCATTCTCTAAACGACACAATAAAAGAAGTGATTTTCTCAGACTCAAAATCAGCACTCGAAGCCATACATAACGGTAAAACAACAATAATGCAAGAAATTAATACCCTTCTCCATTTACTAACTATACCTTGCACTCTCCAGTGGATCCCAGCTCATGCTGGAATTGAGGGGAACGAATGTGCAGATGCCCTTGCAGAGGAAGCACGCGATGAAGACCAACCTCGAGTAGTCACCTGTGCAGATGCGAATGCTGCCGCCAGGCGAAGGATCTACTACCAGCATCTATCTTAGCAAGACAACAATCCTCGATCTTAACTGCCCAAGAAACCTTTCCTCTACAATAGCTAGGCTATGTACTGGACATTTCAAAGGCATGAAGATCTCAGGAACCAATATAAAATCCTATCCCATCTGCAAGTACTGTCCCCATTCGCAACTAACTCCAGATCATGTTTTTGACTGCCAGGCCATTATCGGTTCCCTCTTTCAACTTGGAGCACCCCCAATCGAAATCCTCCATAGCCATCGAGCTCCAGAACTTGCAGATCTTGTCACCAAGGCTTTTAGAGGACTCTAATCTTTTGCACTAGCACTGTATGCATAGACACAACAACAATAACTTTCATTAACTTAAAAATTCATAATTATTAGGTTAAATGCCTTATAAAACTGTGGAATCTATTAAGAATTTTTTCTTACGTCGGGGAGAGTTCGAGCTCTGTTTTAGTTGTTAAAGGTCCTATAGCCTCTTAAATCAGAAACCTCAGTAATTTATACGTTTTCTTCACGGAAAGAAATTCTTTAAATTATTACTCTTCTACGGTAAAAGTCTCATTTTAAATTGCGAATTCTTACCAAATAAATTTTAGAAACGTCAACAAATTAGGGAACCCAAACTCGATTAATCGCAAATCATTCCTCAAAAGCACGCCGAACGGTCTAACGAATTCTGAGTGAAGGTTTCTAGGGTTTCAATATCGCCGAGTAAAAGGAACACGAGCCTTAATGAACTAAAGGCTTCAATCATTAAAGGAAGACGATCCTGCAGCATCCGAAAATGCCAATTAGAATACAGTGGGCGAAATCGAATTCAAATTTCAAGGAAGTCATCCTTTTATCTCATTCTCTTGGTGGAAAATCTTCGGCAATAATCAATGATCGTTAGCAGGTGAAATCTTTGGGAAGTTTTTTTGTTTTTCAGTTTCAGAAATGTTGCTTTTCAACTGAGTGTGTGTGGGTAGCATTCAGAGTCAAAATGAATTCTGACCTTCTGAATTTAGAAGATGGGATATCTCGGTGCTCTTTCAAGTAGGCTCTTTATCGTAAAGCAATCTAACTAGACTTGTCCATTTATTGAATCAGTAAATTTCCAAAAATTAGATTTCTTTATTCCTCTGCAATATGGATGAAATAAATAAATGATCTGGATTAAAAATAATTGAAACTGTATAAATTATGTTTGTACAGAATTTGATGCGCAGTTGCTAATGATAAGTACCAATTTAAAAGAAGCAGTTTTAAGTTACTATGTAGTGCATCTAATGCAACAGAATATAAAAACGCCAACTCTAATTTTATACTAGACGTCTCAGGAGACTAGTTGGTTCGTCAGAAATATTGGTTATATTTAATTTAAATTAAATCTTTCATACATTGTAACGAAATGTGTTCTAACTTGTCGCGGACTGAATGGCTCAGTAGTAGAATGCTTTGAACTGAAAGGGACAGTTCGCAAATTCGTATCTGAATGCAAGCAAGTTACCTTAAAAAATTGTTTTATTATTATTATTATTGATTTACTTTCTATTATTTCTCGTTTGTTCTAGAATGTTCTTATAATTTCTGCATCTTTCTAAATCTGGAAGATTCGATTCATTTCGTCTTCTAGATAAAAACAGAGGTTGAGGATAAGGTTTAGTTCCTTGAAGAAAGTTCGAGTTGAGATTAGCGAGTGTATCTTGGACTTTAGTTAATACACGGTGTATCTATGCTAAGTTCATCTACGCTACAATACAATTTCATGTCCATGATGCCGTCAGATCATGGGATATTAAAGCCTTTCTATTTAGTCTTATTAGCTCTGTATATTTTGGATAATTTAAAATATTACATCTAAAATATGTAAGAGGGTTATGTTTAAAGTAAAAGAAGAGGGTTATGTTTAAGTAAAAATTAATAAACATTTATTAAAACACTAATTAATTATCAAAAGTTTGGTTTATTTAAATAAAAATTTACCTGGAATTTAATTGAAAAAACAAAATGATCTGCGTTGCCAAAAACGCCCGCAGATATTTTGGATATTTTAAAATATTAAACCTAAAAACATACGAAGGAAAAGGGTTACATTTAGTTAAAAATTAACAAATTTTTTTAATAATCAAAGATATGAAATCGACATTAAGAACATATTCCCTAAAACTTGCAGAAATATGGAACATATAAGGTGACGGAAGTTGAATATTATGAGAATAAATTAATTGTTCTTGCTATTAAAGCATATAGTGAAAATGTTATTAAACCAATTGACAACATATTCATGATAGAACAAATGCTGATGAAAAAATAAATAAATCGATTTTACTTGTCATGAATGCATATCCATTTTATTTCATTTGTATTGTTGACATTTTGACATTTTCACATTTTGCTCTGCGATGTTGAATTAAAATTTGCTACTTGAAAAGTCTATTTTAAGTTCATATTTATCATAAGTTCACCATTATTTTTTTAGTCAGCAACGTGGATATGCTGACTAAAGGAAAGGAAAGGCTGTCGAAGAAGAACAAACTATTTTTTTAATCAGC
>JAPMOR010034504.1:0-29690 GCA_026543865.1 Argiope aurantia | reverse complement strand
ATACAAAAGTATAAAAATAAAGTAAAATGGAAAAACAAAAAAAAACCAAATAAAAATATTAAAAAAGATTAAAAAAGGAAGAATCCGGAAGAATTATATTTTTTGTTGCGATTTTGAAATTGTTTTGCTTACGTTGTCATTTTAGTTTAGTTTTCAAACTATTTCTTGCTTTTGATTGGTTACTTATATATATATATATATATATATATATATATATTTCTATCATATCCTATATTAATATTTTTTATTTTATTTTTAAAAAGGAATCAGAAGTAAAATTTTCAGTCTCATTTTATTTTTTACACTTTGTAATTTAAAACGAGACTTCAGCATGAAATACATTCTTAAGACATTCATATTAAATTATTATATTCCTATTTTTATATCTCTATTAAATTATTCCTATGATTTTTCAGAAGTCTATTCCTTGCAACTGTTGAAACCTGCGCAGTAAGTTCTGAGAATGAAAGTATCAACGGGTTTATCAGAATTATTAATGGATTTGCTCTGTTAGAAAAATATAAAACTCTTCATATTCTGAATTTCCCTTCTGTATCAGTATGTAAAATGAATATATTTTCTTTATCAAAAATATAAAAGTCGAAATAAAATAGTAAAAATGTGAAATGCTAGTAAGAATAATCTAAATTAATTGTATTTTTTTTTATCATAGTAATTATATATATTTAATAACTTAAATTTCCTTACTGTATTGTCTGAAATGCATCAAGTTTTAGATTTTGATAAATAGTGCATGAGCGGATGATTTTGACCAGAGCTATGACAAAAAATAATATTTTCAACTTTATTGTATACTTATAAAAGCGAGGTGTTTTTTTTTTCACTTTTAAATTTTCTAAATCACGGTCCTTAATACATTTCATAATCATATCTTTTAATCATTTTTTTTTAAATTCTCTACCAGATGGCACCACTCATATGAAACCAAAATGAAATTAAAATAATATATTAAAAATCATTTAAATTTTGAAAATTTAAAGTTTTTTTTATATATATATACTTAACATATACGTAATTTCAGAGCTCATGTAAATGAAAAAAAGAGAAAATTATTTAAATAGTTCCAAATTTGCAAATTTAAAATAGGTTAAATTACTTTAAGTAAGTTAAAGTAAAATAGGTTAATAAATAGTTAAAACCCTGAGCTAAAATTATTAGTGCAGTTTATTTATTTACATTATCAGTTATGAAATTTTTAGCTATCATTACCAGAAATTTTCTACCATAAAAAAAAATTGTTTACAGAAGGTTTTTTTTTCTGTAACACATTAGTATTCAGAAAAAAAAATCTGGCTGAACAACGAAGCTGATTAATGCAGGTTTATTAACAAATGCAAATGTCTCCGGTATTAGGAAAAAATAATGGTTATTCTTTTTTTTTTTCAAGTAGAGTGCGACATTGAAAAGCAAAACATTGAAACTATCCTTTAAAAAAAAAAGAAAGAATTCTCCTTTATCAGCATACAAGACGATAAGAAGAGCCATTAGATTCCCATTAATTTCTTGCTTCTTTGTAAATAATGGAAGCGAAATGAGAGAAAAGCAGCGAACTAAACAGTTTGAACTTGTTTAGGTTGCAAAAATTTTAATAGCGAGAATTTGTTTATCTTCGAAAACTATCTTCAAGTAATGATTGGAACAGGGTTTTGTAAAGGCAAACCAAAAAGAAAAGGGAAATCTATTTTATTTCTAAAAGGTGTATATTTCGCTGAGGGGATTCTTTTTTATTTATTCATTTTTAGAAAGAAAATAAAAAGTAATAATACGGTCAGGAGATTTATAATAATGCAAAAATAAGATGCTTTTTTTAAAAAATCATTCTTATATTTCGAATTCTCAGCCATTAGTTGTGCATTTATTTATAAACCTTTTCATAAATAAAGTATATAACTGATTTATTAGCTATATACTCATAACTAATGAGTATATAGCTAATGAATACTTTTAATATGAAATTATTGTATTCTTTTGCAAAATGACGGTGCATGAAGTAGAAATTAGTGTGATTCAGTAGTTAAATAAGGCAAAAAAAATATGTATAAATATTGGACAACACTAATGGAAGATAGAAATATTATGTGTGCATTTTTGATAAAGTAATCATATATGTGAGTGTAATATGCACATATAAAAGAAATAAAAATGCAAACATATATTAATAATATTTTCCTTGTGTGTCTCATGACCGAATAGTTTTCCATTCGAAACTTACTGTATGAAATATGGAATATGTATAATATTTAAGGACCAACACCTGAAAAACCTTCCATGGATTTGACTTTTTTAATGATGCAGTATTAAAGATTGTAGATACAGCGCCACTCAGATGTCATTTTCATTTCATCATGACTCAAAATTACCCGATCCGATTCAATAAAGTGATAGCGTAATTTCGATCTTTGTCAAGGGAATATAATAAATGTAATTATCTATATAATATACTTACATTAAGCCATACATACAATATACCAGCAACTTCATGCGTTTTTCCTAATTGTACATTTTGGTACAATCATATCCTTAAGAAAATACTTAAGAAATACTTTCTCTCTGTTCGAAATAATACTTCTGAAGAAATTACCCAATGACTATATGGTGGAAAAGATCGACCAACTAGATAATAGAAAGTGATGTTTTATTTCTCAAAATATTCCAGAAAACGTCGGTGTCCTGGCCTAGGAATAGTGCGTCTTTGGTGCAAGTCGCCTTTGGTGCAAGTTATCTAGGTGTTCCGGGTTCGCCGTGATCTAGGTGTTCCGGGTTCGAGTCCTGGTTCGGGCATGGTTGTTCTCTTCCTTATGTTTTCACTGCGAGGTGCGTGAATGAACCCTCCTGTAGAAAGGTGTGCAAGCGGGGGTCTGTGTGCTGTCGTCATCGGAGCTAGAAGTCAGACTTCTGCCCTCGGGTGCTCAGGGGTCTTTACCCTCAGAAACTGCTGCGCGAAAATTTGGCTTAAAAATAGAAAAGAAATTCCAGCAAACGTGAAGTATAGGTAACAGAAACAGACAAGACGTGTGAGAAAGGGCTCTTGTAAAAACTAAAAAAATTCGCACAGAATTCGGTAACAAAATAACAGATAATAGCATGTGGCGATTCCAGCTAGAGAGCTCGCTCTGATATCACAGTTCCAAAAACAAATTGTTTGAATATATGCATGTATATATGAATATATTCAGACACGATCTTATATCACATGGAATTCTCGAGATTTCGATTCCTCAATAAAATAAAGTTTCTTTTATTTTATTTTCATCGCAAAATCTCCAAACCTTCATTTGTTTATCACCAAAACTTGTTGTTTAACCAAAAGTTACCGCCAATGTCGGAGGCTATTGCCCCAGCATCGATATGAATCTCTTTTTCCAATCACAAAATTACGATGACAAGAAAAGGATATATCAGGTTCTTAACAGCATGCTCGTTCATTAATCAGCCACTGTATATTGAAATAGAAATCGCACTTTTAAATTAGAGTTTTACTTTGTCAGTCTACCAACTTCATTACAATGCCGTTAATTTTTTCTTCAAGGATGTCAGTATTTTTCATTTTTAATGCGCAGTAGTGTGAATACACATTTTTTTGACTTTTTTTTCACTTTAAAGTAAAGTAACAATTGTATTTAGGTAAAATTTTGAAGAAGTTTGATGAAAATATTTTGCGAAGTATTTTAGATTTTGAAACAAACTGTGTCTCATGTAGTGCTTCAAGTAGCCTTAACCTCTCAAACAAAGCAAAATATCCTCAACAGACAGTACGAAAATTTGGTAGCCTTCCACGTCAACGTGCAAGCCTCACAAAGGAAAAGTGAATATGTCAATCATTTTTGAACAAGGAAAAAGAAATTAGATATTAGAAAAGAATTCCTTGATTCATTTATGATCAAATGTCTTTAAATCATGGCATGTTGGACAAAACATGAATCGTGTAACAGTGTGGAAAAATCGGAAATAACGAGAAGACAGATTTTTCAAATGCGAATCCTTTTTAATTGATTATAACAAGTCGTAACTCAAAATTTCTTAATGTACATTTCTTCTTTCCTTCCAAATGTCGGAATACACTTATGGAAGTCCATAAATCAACAGAACAGGAAACGGTTATGAATATACGCTTTGAGGCGTAGATTACAAAAGAATTACTAGCAGGAGATATTATAGCAACAAAAAATATTTTGGGATTGAAGAAATAATGAAAAAAAAATATGTTTTAGACAAAACTCATCAATTCGATGCTAAACAATTGCTAATTTATTTAAAAATCTGGCTTTTTTGGTACAATAATTGAATTTTGTTCCACATTGTGTTATATTAATGATTGTTAGTTATTTTTATTTATAATTTTCATTTTGTGAATCAACCATTTACCAGGTATAAATGTCAGGTTTCATTTAATTAAATTTACACATAATTTTGATTCTTATGATTTCCACAAAAAGTTTTTTTTCTGTATCAGATTGTAATATATATTTAAGTCGTTCCTATCGAAGTGAAATCCCATAGCTCATTCATTAAAGAAGTAACTGCCTGGGTAATAATCTATCTTCTTTTTGCACCATGCATTTCGTAATATTATAAATACGCTTTCTTATTTCTTTCGTTTTCTTATTCTCATGTAAGTTTTACAGATAATAAAAAGAATCTTTCACTCTTTGATTTAAAAAATAAAGAAAGTGTATTTGACGGAAGAATGAAATGCAATAAATTTAATGAAACAATGAAATTTTAATCTATACTTATAATAAAACTCAATGCGTGTGTGTGTGTATGTGTATGTGTGTATGTGTGTGTGTGTGTGTATGTGTGTGTGTGTGTGTGTGTGTATGTGTGTGTGTGTGTTGGCCCTCTACAGACCAGACCGTTTGACCTACAGCTACCAAATTTGATACATGTATACCTTGGAGATTGGGAATGTGCATCCGGCGTCCTTTTTTTGAATTATTAGTTATAATTTTTATTATTAATTAAAAAGT
This sequence comes from Argiope aurantia, assembly GCA_026543865.1. Classification (NCBI taxonomy): domain Eukaryota; kingdom Metazoa; phylum Arthropoda; class Arachnida; order Araneae; family Araneidae; genus Argiope; species Argiope aurantia. Next base: position 24,699 of record JAPMOR010034504.1, on the reverse strand, counting down.
AAATTTCCCGCCAGAATAATCATTTCATTTCCCCACCCGCCAAATGAGTAAAGTTTCAGTATCTTTTTTCCACGCTAATGAGGCTAGGTTTTTTGACCGATTATTTCAAAACACATTTTTCGACCGATTATTTCAAAAAATTCTGTTTATTTTCTTAATGTTTGATGCATTTAAAATTAAACATTAATTCCCTCAAACAATCTAATAAATCAGTGGAAGATTACTAAAAATGCATAATGAACAAACAGTATTATTAAAATAAAAAATTGTTGATACGTCGAATTTATAAATTTTATTAAGAATAAAAAATAATAAGCCTTTTCCTTTTTGTGACAAATCTGTGTTAGAAAATATGTAATTAATTGTCGCCAGATAACCCATATTCAAAAGGTGAATTATCTTAGAATACCTGCAAAAAGAATTGCATGGATTCTTGAAAATAATTGGATGTAATAAAAACAGATTATTTTTAATAAAGTTTTCGTTGTTGAAACAAAGATGAATTAATGATATGAGATTACATAGTTCTAAAACAAATTCGAAAGAAATGGGTGATTTTTATTTTTGTAATATATATTTTTTTTCTTTAAATCTTTTCAGCATATAAAAGAATATTCGTTCATAGCATATGGTATTATTCAGATAGAATAAATGCCATGATTATTGAATAAAATATGTTTGCATATTATATATATTTTTAAACATTTTTCATCTTAACAATGCCATATGTGCATAGAGCAAAACAGATAAAAAGATAAGAAAGAAGAACTAAAAATGCAAAATTGAAAGAGGAATATTTTTAAAAAGAAATAATTAATGTACACATGATAATTAAAAAATGGAAGCGTAATAATAACAAATTATAATAAAAGCAAATTGCATGTAATTAATGATTATGATGTGATAATACAATAAATTGCTCATATATGAAATTGGTAGAGCCGAAATCAAAGAATTAAATATGGATTTTAAAAAAAGGAACTAAAGAAACTGTATAGACAGAATGATCAGTGAAGTCTATTTAAGCCCTTTAAATTCAAATCGCTGACTCATATGCTAAGTAAAGTAATGTGTATCTTCAGTTAAGTGTCTATTCTAAATTTATTGAGATAGATTATAGGGCTCGGTTACAAAAGATAAAAAATAAATCGATCGAATAAAGATTGACCAAAAATTCTCAGAAAAAGGATGTATTCTATACCTTAGTAAAAACACAGGAAAAAGGTTCATGAAGTTATCTGTAAAATTGTCGGAGATATTTGCTAATAAATTTATAAATACTACGTGCATTGAAAAAGGATTCTTGAAATTTATGGAAGTGAAATTTCAACAAACGCAGAAGATAATCAAAATAATTTTTTTTTAATCATCCAGGCAGGAGTTGATTCTTCAATTACGCATTAATTGTTCATAAAAAATGAAATTAATGTAAACAACCAAAAGATTTGCAGGATTTATATATATATAAATACAAACATATATAAATGAAAATGCTTGGCCGAGAAGAAGAAAAGAAGAAGCTTTTCAAATTTTTAAACTTCGATTTACTTTAACCCAGGAGGTGAAGCGTCCGATTTTTTTTTTCTTTAGTGATTTTACTATGAGATTTTGATAGGGATTTCTTTGACACGTGTCGATTTAGGTAAGGGAATCTTAGGTATCTTTAAAAGAATGTCATTAACATTAGGAATTTTTATCTCTTCGCTCAGAACGTGAGAACATGCTGAATTCAGCAGTTTTATACAGTGCATGTAGAATTAATTAAATGAAAAAGTGGAAATTGGATCAGCAAATTAGAAAGCATTTTAGAATGAAGTTAACATGGGCTAAATTAAGATTAAATTTAGGAATTAGGATTTAAATTATATTGAGAGATATTATGTGTGTGTGTGTGTGTGTAAATCTAACTATTATACAATAAAATATATATAACTACATGAGAGATATAATACATTTATGAGACACAATAAATTTAGTGCAGAATTTTTCATGTAAGCGCCAAGAAATAAAAAAAATTCAAGCATAACTTTCGCCTTCAAAATAACAATCCATATTTTTCCCTGCGAAACTCGCGTGACTTCGGTTTCACCTTCATTCGCTGTTATTTTTTCCCCTTCCATCAGATCCACGCATATTGATCGACGCAACAGTTCCTTCTTCATCAAACAGATGAAAGAACCACGTGGCCGAAGTTTTGTTTTTTGCTACTGAAGCGGAAGAAGTTAAGAGGGTCAATTAGGCAGACGATTCTCTAATGGAAGAATATGCGGTAGGGAATAATATGATTACTAATGAATGGATGCAATAAGGCTGTTGTGGTTCGAGAGGATAAGTTTCAACATCAGGACGAAGGTCGTGCATTAGTGTTCAATTTGATTTGTCTTTAGATACCTGGTTGGTGGCCTAGTTAATATAGTTTCAGCTTCTTTTATGTATTTATATTTCGTGGTATGGGTCTGCTTTCCAATATCACGGTTAAGGTCATATGTGAACGTATCAGTTTGATTTATTTGGTAACATAGTTAGTGGCTTGTTTATTGTATATTTGTAAATCATTGATGAATGTATAATTCTGCTGTAAAATTTGATACTTGTAAAAAATTATTTTTTAAAGTTGTGTTTAAAGTTTAAAATGACGGATTTCTGAATAGGTTGCTGCCCTGGGCCAATAGGGTGAAAGAGAACGTAAGGAAGTAAATTAAAAAGTTAATGAAATATCTGTCATATAAATAAATGTTTTAATATAAATAATTATAACAAAAATATTAGAATACTAACAACTTCTCAACAATAATCAACGTTTCATTACATTTGTTTAATTATTACAACATTTGCAAACGCCACAGTTTTGCACGAATGATATAGTGCGTATAAAAGTCACGCATTCAGTACCCATAATAAACAAATTTTAAAAACATATATATTTTTTCAAGGTTGGGCAATAAAATATTTAACTAAAAAATCATTCATATCTTGATTTAATTAAAACTATGTTAAAATATTAATCTAAATGGACGACAACATTTAAAAGTGGATTTCATAAGTATCTATGGCGGAAAATTTCTAATATCATTGCAAATAGTATTTCCATATGTATATAGTATTTTCATATTTTTCTTTCTTGAAAAGAATATAATTTCTTTTTTCACTATATGTAATTTTATTCGGTATATAAGATATTTTTCTTCATCTTATTGCTACTTTTAGTTTGTAATTATTTTCTACCTACCAAAATTAATTTTGTATTTATTACTTTTTCAATTCTATTTGCTTCGAAACTATGGTAGATTTCTTATCTGTATTATAACTGCCGCTTTTGGTGACCTGTTTTTTTTTATTTTATTCTTTTACATTATTTGAATTGAAGATTGTTCAGCTATCCAAAATTTCCAGAACAAGATATTTAAAAGTTCAAATTGTTATATGTATTTTAATTCGCGTCTTTTAACCCGCAAACCTTGCATGTTCTGTACTTGTCTTCTAACGTCATTAGGAGCGCCATTTCCATAGGAGCCATTTCTTTCTCTTTAAATGTTCCGTATATTTATTGATAGAACATTGAATTCATTCTTTGGTTCTGTTTCATTCTCCTCAAACCTTTATGGAAAAGGCAAAAAATTATGTTCATACTTAAATTATCCTTCTTTCTCAATTACCCAACCTGTAAGTAATATAAAATTATCTTCATATTGCTACGAATCTGTCATATTTTTCCTGAAATGTTAAGTATTAAAGTTGAAAAGAAGAATTAATAATTATAGTTAAGAGTTGTCAACAACCTTGGTCTTGGCGGGAAATTTGGTTATCATTTGGCATAAAAACCATTCGAGTTTTAGAAAATTCAGAAATTTTGATGATACCTTTATTTGGAATCTAGATCTGTAGTTTAGTCTATAAAATTTCATATATTGACAGAAAATCGACATAAATGTAAGCAACCTAAAGTAAGGGAGTTTAATGAATACACACTTTGGAATGCTGATCACAAAGTAAGATCCCTAGTTATATTCCAAGTGATATTGTTATGTTCTGTATACATGTGTTTTGAGTTTCTATAAATGCTGTTCCTTTAACATGCTTTGGGTGCGTTTATCTTGAAGGTGTGTGGTATTTTTCAGTCTTCTGAAACTTTGTTAGATGTAATACTGCTTATTGGTCATGCCATAATATAAATTTGAAGTAGTTTATTTTTCTTCTGATTTTTAGAAAAGTAGCAAAATGAAATTCCCACTTTTCATAGAGAAAGATGCTAAGCGCACTCAACAGAATTACAACGCGCATGAAAATGTAACGAAAATGAACGCGTATAAAAATATTTTCGTTGTATTTATTTATTTAATTACATTGGAAATATTATTGATCTCGTGCAGATTTTGTAATCTACTTTTATTTCTAAACTATTTTAAGAGCCCCTGTATTCAAATATTCGCTTATGTTCAATGAAATATTCACAATCAGTATCTGAATTTCGACTGCTAGTGATATGATTGTAATGGTAATGGTTAGCTGAGAAAAAAATGTCTAAATTCTAGATATTACGAAAATAAAGGTGGAAACTTTGTAGTTTGTCAAAAATAAAAGAAAGTATTTGTTGACATATTTAAGATAATATTTTCAAACAAGGGTGATAAAATATATAATCAATAAAAAATAATAAATTAGTCGAGTAAAATAAAATCTTATTTTTTGAGCTTAAACTAAAAAGTATATATGGAGAAAACATACGATATGCAAAATGAAACATTCAAAGTGTTCAGCTATGAGACAAAATAAAACAATATGCAAATTAAAATTAAAATCTACTATCGTAAATTTCAAGTTATCATGAGAGAACATTATTTTTTAAAGTCACGTGGCATCAATCCGACAGAAAAACATCGTGTTCTCACATGACTCATATTTCGCAATCACCAACATTTAGAAAAGCAATGGTTTTTGACCATCTCAAATTCGATCGAGTTCTAATTTTTTTTTCTCGAGACCAAAATTTTTTTCGTGGAAAATTGTATTAAATATTCACGTCGCTATCAGATTACGCATGTTTCGATATTTAGAAAACAATGCTATTGTTGTTTTTACCCCATCTTAAAATCGTTCGAGCACCAAAACTTTTTTGCCACCTCCCAGAAAAATTGAAAATTGAAAAAATTATATTATGTATATAATTTTCGATACCCCTCTTTGCTGTTTCGCGCTCATTCCCATTTTCTTCTCTGTGCTTCTTCGGCTTTCGACCCTGCTCTTTATTGGCCAGACATGAAAATCAAGTATTTGGCTGATATGCGCTAAGTTGTAACATTTTTGGTGAAAAATCGCCAAATATGGTAACTTTCTTTATCATTTTTTAATAACCCTAAAATCGAAAAATTGATGCTTCAAAAGCCATAAGTAGCCACTTTTCTGATCTTGCATTTTGAGACTTCCAAAACTTTTAACTAAACTACATTATGTTCTCAATTGACAGAAAAATAACTGTGTCCGTATATTAAAAAAGTATTAAGAAATAAAAGCAAACATAAAAATATCCGAAGAAAAGCATACGAGCTAGATATGTGATTAAGCAGTAAAATAACCTTAACACTGCAACTTAAAAGAGCTAGTATTATAAATTATATTCAAATTAATTCTTTTTAAATATTAAAATTAATGAAATAGCCACATAGAAATCAAAATGTAAGTCATTGCAAAGCTGTTTTTTTATTTTAAGTTCACATAAATGTAATTTTTTTTCAATTATGTGTCTCTTATAAAGTTAAGAACGAAAAATATAAATCATTCATCTTCCAACCCTTCTCCTCCCTTTGTAAACGGCCGTAGAAATTTTTAACAGCGCATTTAATTCTTCTAGAGAAAAAATCTATGCTAAATTTTTTATGCTTTTCTGAAAAAGGGTTTGGTATTGCATAGGGTTCAAAGAAACATGCATGCAATTTTAGTATAGATAATTCCTAGTATTCAATAATTCAAATAGTTTATTTTCTTTTTTACCGATTATTTATTTGGCAACGAGTAAAACAACAACATTTTTCAATCCTCCTCAGTTCAGCGATGCTAGGATGTTACTTAGTTGGAAATCCACTACTAGATATTCCATATTTTATAAGAATTCTACTAGAATTTCTGAATATCCCCCTTAGAATAAAGCTTACAGGAAATAATTCACATTTCCCTAGGAAACTTGAGTGACTTTTGTTTTCTTCAGTTCGCAGACTAACTATTGATCCAAGAGTCTTCCTCTTCAACAAACAGAACCACGTGGTGGAAAACGGTATTTTGCTTTTCGTTACTAGCGGAAGCAGTGAAGTGAATCAATTAAGGGCCCGATACTCTAATGGAAGTATCAGCAACCGGAAATACGGTTACTAATGAAAACAGAAAGGAAGGGATGTTGTATTTGGGTATTACGCTTGGAGATCAAGAGCAAGGTCATACATTAGTGCTGATTAGTGAAAATACAGTTATCCGTAAGTTTAGGTACAGAACAGAGAATGGTTTGTTTCGACAGAGTGAATGTTGTATAGTCTTATATTTAGTGGAAAGGTTTAGTAATTTCTGTGAAAGTCTTTTTTTATGACTCCATGTTTACAAATGGTATCTTCATAGAAAGAAATGATGATGAATTGCTTGTAGGCATATCATATTAATTTGATTTATAGTGTTGTTTAAATAATTTTGATATTCTTAAACATCATTATCGGCTATTAAAAATAAGAAAGTTAAGAATTTTTTAGCCTGAAATCTAAACACTGCTTTAATAGATACTTTTTATAATTAAGTACCAAAAATAAATTTATTTGTTTGTATTTTTATTTATTTCGATTATCTTGTGAAAACACACTCCATATTTCTCATAAACTGTTTTTATTGCAAAAATTGTAACTTTAAGAGATTGTCGTGAAAGTAGACAAAATTATTAATGTTAGATTTTAACAATCGTCGAAAGTTAACTTCAGTGAGAAAAGAAAACTCACTTTAAGTAAATTATGTACTTATTAATTAAAATAGTATATAACTTAAAATAAGTAAATAAAAAATAATGAAAGGGGCAGAATTCTGATAAATAGGAATTGATTTCATGGGCTTTAATAATGACTGAATTAAACATTAAGTCCATCTGCATTTCTTAAAATTTAATAAATGTAGCTAAAGCCTGGAAAACTATACCGAGAAAACACGTATCTTATACCCTAGGACAATAGATAGGATGTGCCTGTTGGAAGGGTAAGCAACAGGTTTATTGCAAAAATTATCTTTTATTATTCAATATTTAGTTTTCTTTTCATAGAAATATTAATATTAGTTAGATAAAAATTATAATATTTGTATATTATATTTAGAAAATTCTGCCATATATGACTGACAACTTTATTTGATGTCACCGCCAAATAATGTGCGTGGATTGATGTCAATTCTGAGTCCTAGTTCAAATATTGGATATCTTACTTCGATCAATATCTGTCATCAACATAATCGTATTTCAGTAAAAGAAATAAATTTACTCTTTTTTGCCGTAAAAACCGATAAAAATAATTAGCAGTTACTTTTATTCCAACATTAATCAAGCCTTTTTTGAAATGAAAATTAATGTTAGTTTTGAGAAATGTTCTTACTAATTTCGATAGATTTTTTACTTTTCCTTATACGCAATATACGAAAAAGTATAGTAATCGTTAAAAAATTCGATCTCGAGATTTTGGTGAATCTTCACATGTTAGAGCTCTCTTTCTAAAAACGCATATTTGGAAAAAGTCGGTCAGTCTGTCAGTGACAAAGATAAATCAAAAACGCTTTAAGCTAGAGGTATACGATCCTTTCAATAACTTTCTAGATATCTATCAAATTTTAATCAAAATCCGTTCAGGAAAAGCCTGACTGTCCAGCTGTTTGAATATAAGTTAACATGATAACTATAAAACGAAGAGAGCTAGATAGATATGATTCGGCAAACACATTGAACATCTATAATGTAGACATCTAACAAATTTTGAGTCAAATGCAATGGGGGGGGGGTAACCGTTTGTCGGTTTTGTACATTCAAAAACATATAAACGCGGTGATTCAGAAACGCTGTGAGTTATTAACTACAGTAAATTTTGCGGTTAAAAGTATAGCTTTTTAACAAATATTTGTTTCAATTGATTGAATAAAACTTATATAAAATATTGATTCTATTTTCGGATGTTAGTAACCGTATGTTAGATCCTAATTGCCAAATAACTCGCCAAAGATACACGGCAGATTCAGTAAAAATGTTAAGTTCACGCCAAAGGTTAATATTTCGTAACTATTGTACATCAACACCATGCAAGTCGTTCTCTGTCATCTTTATTATAAAATATGCGAGAAAGTTTTGGAAAAAGTACTCCTTTTTGTTCGTTTTTTGATAAGAGAAATTTATTTTTCAATTTGATCTTGTGGGTAATTTTTTAAACAATGTCTGCTTGTTAATACCTATTGCAATTTCACACATTTTAGAATGAGTGCATGGACAAGATTCCAGCATTCATTCCAGAGAATCCGACACCATTTGCAATGCCATTTCGTAAGAAATAGTTGGAGAAAAATGATTTGGAAATTGTTATTAGAAGATGATTAAAATGAACACTATATAATTAACTTTTGGAAGAACTGATAAAATGCAGACATATGATATCTTTTTTTTTTTGGCAAATGTATTGAATTAGTTAACAACAAATGCAAGAGATAGAGATCATTTTTTTCACTACTGAAACATATTTTCAAATAAATTAGAACATTAATTTAAAAAAGAAATAATAAAGAATGAATAAAAATTAATTTAAAAAAACGGACTGTTACATTTTCTACATTATAAAAATACTGTATTGTAAATGAAAGGAATACGAAAATACAACATGTATATGTATTTTGATTTTAAACTTTTATGAATTTTTTTATTGTTATTTTCCACCGCACATTTTATGTATATTTTTTTAAAGAAAATACAATAAAGATAATGAGAAATATAAATGAAACATTTTATTGAAGTTCAATTTTTATTTAAAATTTATCAACTGCTTGGTTATAATTTATTTTTTGAAACTTAGATATATCGCTACAAAAGTTCAATAATTATTTAAAAAAATAATAATAAAGAATTAATAAAAATTAATTAAAAACACAGACTATTAAATTTTCTACATTATAAAAATATTGTGTTATAAATAAAAAAATGAAATGAAAACGAAAATACAAATGTATGTATTTTGATCTTACACTTTTATGAATTCTTTGTTGTTGTTTACTATCGCAATTAATCAGCTTTTTAAGAAAATATAAGAAAGATAATTAGAAATATAAATAAAAATTTAGATTGGATTTCGATTAAATTGTTAGTTTTAATGACACAAGAGCCAGAAAAGGCCATACTGCGCCATACATATGGCCAATAAGAAAACTAAAATTGTATTAAAAGTTCAAAGAGCGTGCAATAAAGTAAAAGGTGCATAAAGTTCAATGATAAAACTGTAGAACAATGCGGTGATGTGTTTGATAAAAATTAATATAGAGTTTAATTAAGTTCAATTTTTATTTAAAATTAATCAAAATTTAGTAATGGCTTTGTTATAGATTATTTTTTGAAACTTATCTACACCATCACAATTTTTTAATATAATTTAATCATAAATTAATTCAAAAGTAATTAATTTAAGCTAAGAACAACAGCATCATTGCCCACTTTATTAGAAATTACAGCTCCCCTATGGTTATTGTCCAAAAATAAATCTTTCCATCTGAAATTCAATTTTTTTATGTAATCATTAAGTTTTCCACTTAACATATTGCAACGGAGAATATATTAAATTAATATTTCGTAGCTATACAATCGTTGGTTTTTTTACCATTACTAATAGTGAAAGAATTATCGTGCTTTTCACCAACAAGCTTTAAAATCAAATATTATTTTCAGAATATCAAATATTGGAACAATATGAAATTTTATTTATTGAACGAACTCTTGGGAACGATGGCGGATTTCTAAGGATAAGATAAATTAACTGATATCTTCTTCGCCAGAAATACATCTTTTTTCTATTTTCCATTTGAACCTATAGTGTTCAACATTGCTTGTCCTAACATTTGTTCTTTTCTTTGGAATGATTCACAGAACTGCCAAAAAAGACTTGACAGATGATTCATTAGAAAAGAAGATCAGTCCTAACATGTCAGGGAAAGAGACTGTTACAGATTTTCCCTCTCTGAGAATAGAAACAATGAACTCCATGCAATGTATCGTTTATCAATAAAATAGGAAACGACTTATAATATTTGAAAGATTTGATATTTTTTTTCAGACACTACAAACTGAAGTGAATATGAGTAACATTTATACTCGAAAATATTTAGTTATTTTAAAATAATTTTAACTACGAAATAATAAGTACGAAATATTTACAAAATATTTAAGAAACATACGAAACGTATTATACGAAAACGTATAATACGTACGTATTATACGAAACGTATAATACGTAGGAAACAATTTATTTATAATAATTTGTTTCGTACTTACAAGAATGTAATTGATTTTTTACGCTTTTTTTTCTTTTGAAGTTTTGAAATTTTGAAAGCTCGTACAGTTATTTTTTCTTGATGAAATTAAATGGCGTTTTCTTGTTTAGAGTCTACAAATGAACAATATAGCATGCCATTGCCCTTTCATTGTTTTTGTCCAAAGCAAATTGTCTGGAGAAAGGAAGTATTTGAGAAAAGTTGATCTAAAAAGTTCCTTGATATTAAAAATAACCAAGCATAAGTAACAATCTGAAAAGAAGAAATTCATTAAATTAAAGAGAAGCTTTTACAATTTAGTATATTAAAGAAGGTGTTTTAATAAACTACATTTCTTAAGTTTACTAATAATTAAGTATAAGACTATGAAAATTTTGCAAACTTTTGCAAATTTCAATAGCATTTATGTTCTATTATTTATTCAAATTAAAAATAAGACACCGAAATTTTATAGTGAGTTATAATACACTCAAACAGTTACAACATTCTAATTTTTATTTTTTAGTTTGAGTAACCAAAAATAATACAAAAACTACCGGTTAAAAGCCGATGATCGTCAATATAGTTTAAACTATATATTTTCTCATGAAGAAAAATATTTTAGAAAAACAAAAAAAAGGTATATTTTTATGTGTCTTTCATCATTCTAATCGATATAGTGTCAAATTTAAAATGTTAAAGTTTTCACATGAAATTTATATAATGGGTAGAAACTTTTCCCAAATAAACCTCAGGCAATGCTATAATATTTCATCCAAAATATAATGATGTCGAATAAACGAAAAACAGGATTTTCTTTCTGAAAGCTGTCAGAAAAATTTCAAAATGTAACAAACTATGGTGATTAATAACTACACTTCAAATTTAGAATGCTATTTTTGTTTCTCCTTTTTGAAAATTTTGTGTTAAATTGTAAATGGGGTATAAGTGGTAATGACATGCATTTGTTTGTTTTTCGCTTTTAAAAAAAATCTGTAACATTAAACATAAATATTTGAGAAATATTTTGATATCTGTAATACAGAATATGCATTTCGAATGAATGCATTTTTAAAAATATTTCTTTTTTATTTTTCACATATGTTTATACATTACTTGATTCCACTTTTATGGATGAATTGTCTCAGAATTTATTGTTTCATACGAAATAGAAATAGCATAGAATAATGTTTAATAGAGAGACAAGAAAAATTACAAGAGAAAGGGCAAATTTAATTTTTTACTCACTAACCGCCTTTGGAGACTATATTCGACAGATATATTCGTTTGTTTAATTTCTTTTAAGATTCGTATGCAAAATTTTGATTTTCGTCATTGCTCCTAAAATTATATATTTAAGCCTTATTTTCATATAAATATTAAAACCGTAGTATTTTAATAGCCTATGTTTATTATGTAAATGAACCTTCTTAGTGCAGTGCAATAGCCTTGCTCTTGATTTTTTGTTTTGTTAATCAACTTTCTTAACTATTGAATTCCAGCTATCGTCAACAAACGATTTTGCAAATGCACTCTGCATTGCGGAAGATCGGCAACTGACGATCAAGTTTTAATTTATTATTACGCACGAAGGTCGCCAACAGATTTGCATATACACGCCGATAATTTCATACACTTCAATATTTTTAAATCGACTTTGACATTTTTATTATGTGAGAACATGATGCTGTTTTGGGTTGGGGTTTTTAATCCATAAAATGCATTAGCAAAAAATGTATCGCTTTTGAGGCAACAATTTTTTGCTTTTAAGGTTATTAGAAAATGATAAAGACGGTTGTCACATTTGGTGGCTCATCACCAACGAAAAGCTACAACTATGCTATTTTCATCTGGTCTTGCAACGTATATTCATAGATTTACCATTTTTAAATGATTATCATGTAATAAGTCCTATAATGGAATTAAATTATTTGAGTCGTGTAATCTCCAAGAGTATTTTTTGCTATAATATAATATCACTTGCTTATTTTTTACAAGTCGTCTTTGACGACTAGAAGGTTGGATAAGAATATTGGTTGCTTTTACTTCGAATTAAATATTTTAGGCTTAACATTTCAAGATTCCTTCTAGAAAATATTTATAACCACATTTTTGGGCTCATTTGCTATTTTAATAGCCAACTATATGTCATACTCATTTCATATATGAATCACACAAACGTGCTATTCATTCATTCATTAACGTTTGCAAAATCTTTCACTTTATTGTTCTTCATATAAACTACGCAGATATTAAGCAAATTAAAAGTTTTCCATTTGTTTTCAACAACAGAAGGAAATTGTACAATTATTTATTTAATGATACAATGGAAAAAGTCTAAACTTCTTTTCAATAATTCATTGCCGAAAAGAAGTTCAAATTTTTATTTATTTATTTTTGAAATTCCAGGGTCTTTGCTTTATCCACATAGAAAAAATTGCTTTCGTATTTCCTTCAGTATTATATTATTTATACATATAAATAAAAAATCTAAACAGAAAACAATGTTGAAATAGCATGCTTTTTCTATTCGTTCCATTTTAATGATTTTCTTAATGCCAAAGAATCATTTTGCGAGTTAAGATACCCTCTAAAAATGATGAATTCCTACTATACTGGATATTTTCAATTTCTCCTACATATCTTAAAAATTATTTCATGAAAAAAATATGAAATTTGGAACTAGGCTGTTTTAAGACCTGTTCCTTCGATTTTCATCAAAAAATTTTGTGAAAATTCTCCAAAAATTGAAACTATTGAAAAATTTATTGAAATGTAAATTATATTTTCATATTATTAAAAATACATAATTTTTGCCTTTTTCCCATTGAGTAATTTAATATATAGGGTGTCTCTGAATTCATGGGTCAAACTTTAAGGATAGGTAAAATACGTATAAAAAAGCATGTTTTATATAGCAATATGGTGTCGGAAATGTAAAGGTTTGGCGGAGAACAAAAATATCGAGGAAATGAAAAGAAATTTCTTTACTTGCATACCATTATAATAAGTGTACAAATGCGCCACCACCAGTATCTATATAGGCCTGGTATTATCTAGCAAGTTATTGGCATACTCTTTGGAACATACCTGGTATTTCATGAACAGTTGCAGCAGTAATGGTAAGTTTTGAATTGAAGTTCTTATCAGAGTCAATTGGAATCTCATAGACTCTACATTTTTCTGCCTTGCTCTTATTTACACTCTTCATTTCCGACCTCATATTTCTATACAAAAATTGCTTCTTTATATGTATTTTCACTATCTTTAAAGTTTGGCTCATAAATTCAGGGACATCCTGTAGAATAATAATTATTGCCAAAATTTCATTATATATTAAACAACATTGAAAAAATGGTTGTTCTTATTTAACATTAGGAATTGGTTAAAACTCTTCAACCATTTACTTAAAATTAGAAAATGTTATATGTATTTGAACTATCTTAATCTGGAAAATTCAGATATGTAATCGAAATTAGTTGTTACCATATAAAAAATTTATTTCAGCAAATCTAAATATGGCGACACCCCTCAAATTAAAAAACAATTCATACACTTTTAGAGAACCTATTTCTACAGCGACAGGCATTTTACTGTGAGGTGATTTGTTCAGATTAAAGGACAGTCTCTGGATACATGTTTGACTTAATGAGTATTATTTGCTAGCTCTAGATCAAACAGCTTTTTTTATAAAGTGCTGGCACGTATCTATACATACATACACACTTTCTTTAAAAATGAGTTGAAATGTTCTTATTTTCTAAAATCTAAACGAATTATCAATTTAATTTCTAGAGAAATTTTAAATTAGCATCATTAAAGATTATGGTTACGGGAAATCACAAATATACAGCATTGAGATGCTCAATAAAAAGGAAAACAAATTAATAATTTTTAATGAAGATTATAAAATAACTTATTTTTATAACTGCTATGAAGGATTTCCAATAAAAATAAAACATAAATCTTAATTTAAAGAAAGAACATAAAAATCTATGCATGGCTAAGATTCGAAAAATATTTGCTATATTTCTTTTTGATATAAATATTTATTTAATATTATGCATGGTTTTCTGAAAGAATTTTTCAATAAACGAATAACTTTCCAAGGGACAAACATCCTTTCATGGGTTTGAAATTTTATGCCGTTGTAAACAAGCAAGAAAGGAAAAAGTACTCATGTCGCAAACTTTTGAAAGTAGCGAAAAAAATATTTAAATGTAGAAGAAACGTTTCGAGAAATTGCGTTCTTAATTTTTTTTTTGATGCAAAACTTTATTTTTGAAATAAATTATAGTCATAAGTTACATGGACTTTCCAGTCATAACTATAAAAGACAAGACTCTTTTAGAATATCTTAAGGATTGTGATAAGTAATAAAAAATAAATTGAAAACAGATGTGCTTTCAATAATAAAGACAAGACGCCAAAGCATATGAGAAAATAAATAAAATACGTCAAAAAAAGTATTTAATAAACAAATACATGCAGGAAAAAAATACTCGTGAAATAAAATCCCCCCCAAAAAACCCAGCGGGAGTGTTCTTACCAAAATTTGCATACTCTCCAATTAATTAATTATTACCGTACCTTCAGTATAAAATTGAGACTGGGAATTCTTTGCATGAAACAATTATTGTAATGTTTTACCTTTGCACGAATTCTGGCAACTAATAATTATGAAATAAAAATCTGTGGTGGGAGGCTACCATTTTTACAGAATCTTTTATGCAAATGTGCACAAAAATTTGTCATGGAACTACAGTTCAAGTCGCACGTTTACATTTCTTATTTCATAGATTTAACTCTTTATTTACCGAATTATTTCATCATCAATTTTCCCAAGTTTATTTTTGAACGATTAGTTACGTTTTAGCACAGAATAAACCTAAGAAGGAAAAAAAAACTTTAAAATTAATTAAAATAATTTATTTAATTAAATTAATAATAAAAGATATTTAATATTATTTTAAGTTGATATCTACTGCTTTCTATAAATACGTTCTTTCGTGTTCTTTCAAATACTGTTAGGAAAAAAGATTCCTATTGCGAATATATCAGCCGTATTTAAACTGTAAGTTAAAGTGCCGCAAGTTATTAAAGGGTTAATACATTTCTTTTTCGAGCTATTGCGTTTTCATGCATGCGAAAGTACAGACTGATAGATGACCAATAGTCTGTCTCAATTTTTTTTCAAAATTTAATAAGTATCTCTATTTTAGATACTAAACCTGTGTACTAAATTTTAACTACTTAATCTTTGTCTTTTATAGTTATAGTGATCACGTATATACTCAGGCAGATAGACGTCCTCTAAATGGATTTCGTTCAAAATTCGATAGAAATCTTCAAGTTTGTGATCAATAGCGGGAGTGTTCTTACCAAATTAATTAATTATTGCATTTATTAAATTTCATCCGCCTTGCGTATAGCTTTTTTAAGTTATCGAATTCACAGACAGAGAGACAGACATAAAACCATAAACGTGTTTTCAAAATCGAGGAGAGGGGAGATTGAAGAGTGAAGATTCTTTAAACTCTGGAGTTTGAATTTTTTTAACAATAACAGTATTTTCTCTATACTTTGCAAGTGAAAAAGTAACAAGCGCTTGGAAAACATAGTCATGGATTAAAGGCTGCAAATTGTATATTGGTATTGTTATTATCTAATGACATATAAGATGTACTAGTTATATATAACAGACAAAAAATATCCATGACTGTAACAACGTTCTACAATTCATGTTATTTAGACCTTCTCTCAATGTAGAAATGTAGATGTGCTTTCGGAAACGAAAGGCAACATTAAGCATAATGGCTTCCTTAAATGGAACGATGAGTCATTTCTGCGTGTTTATTCCCCATAAAAATGTCCTGAATAGTAAGAATGTTTTCTGTTATTAATAGAGAAATAGTCACGAACCATTTAAATTCTCGTAGGTACTTCAAGCCATCGGCTCTTTTTCATGATTATTCAGCATATCTTCTGTAATGACTCCCAACGTGAAGATGTCAAGCTTTGATCACTTCTCTTATTCTTTTTTTTAATGTCATCCCTCTTTTCAAAATATTATACATTCAAACATTATTTCAAAACATTAGATATCATATTCACCTTCCTGAAGAATGCATTACAAAAAAATTGATGTTGTTTTTCTTCAAATATTCTTGAATGCTTTCACTTAATTTCTTTCCATACATTTTAGCACAATTTCAATTGTATATAAATTAATAAACATTTTTTAAAACAAATAAACATTTTCTGTTAGCATTCATTTTAATTGCAATAATAAATAGTTTAAAACATGCTTATATCTATGCAATAAAAATATTTTTAATCTAAATTTTATTTATGTCAATTTATAATTTATTGATTAATATTAAGGGATTTCGAAATGCAAAATATTATATTTTAATTATGGAATTAAGAAATAAATATTGTTAATTATCTGTTGTGTGACTTTCCCCTACCATATTTGTACCATAGCTTAAGAGGGAGATATACTGAGATACCTAATAGGCACTAGATTTCCGACTTTAACAACAAATTTGGTGGCAAATATATTGGCCTTGCTGAAAAATATTAAGGTTCTAGGAAATACAAGAATTAGAGAAGATCCAGCAGCAAAGTCACCACAGGACAACACTCCCGTAACAGATACGTCTAATCATAGAAGGGGGAATAACTCCATTCAACATCCTTAATATATCCACCTAGAATCGAGCACTGAATAAAGAACTGGAAGCTCCTCATCCCCATATCTAGAACATCCCCAATGGAGTGGGTATGACGTTACATAAAGAGTGATAATTTGGTATAATTTAAATTGTGCACTTTTCTAGGTAATAAAGAAAATTTAATTATCAGTCGACGAAACAATACCATGATTGCGAGAGCGCGGTGGATATTGCAAACTGATTTAATAACGGAAACTTGTTTTTAAAGCCAAAAAACATATAACTATAACAATAATCACAAAAAATAATTAAAAATATGAGAAATAAACTTTTTATCATGCACAAATTTTTTAAAAAATCCTCCTTGAAATTGCTTTTGTTAAATCGCATTCACATACACATGAATTTTTAAATGAATTTATCAGATTCAGTTAAGTTAAGAACATAGATCGGAATCTCGAAATCAAATTTTCATCAACTTTTTTTTCTAAATACTTTGTATATGAAAAAAAAAAAGAATTATTTTGGTATATTTGGAAAGTTCAGTGTCCTGTACATCCGTTTTTAGCTGCGCTACAATTGTTCAAGTAGAAATTTGATTCGATAAAGAACCCATTTATCTCACCTCTCCGTAAATCAGAAAATAATTTGCGAAGGAAAGCAATAGAGACGGTGTAAATAATTTAATACTTCCTTTTTCATACTATACTATTTAATAAAAAATTCTTTCAATGTTGATTTCATTTATATAGTCTTCAATATATATTATTCATTTATTCTGTTCAACTCATGATATATTTCGGACGCAGGGTTTTGATTCTAAGAATACCATAAATAAACAATATATATTACTAACAAATAGTGTTTTGGTTTAGATCTTTTTTAATTTCATTTTGTTTTTCATCTTGATTTATTACAGTCATAAAAGGTCTTTCAAGTTGATGCATATGAAAAGTCCCCAAATTTATATCTCAAAGTTTAAACAGTTCCCAATGGTTTCTAGCCTCATTTCTAAAGAGTACCAAGGGCGAAAAATTGTGAATTTTTTAACATTGTGCTCCAATGTTTGCTTTCGCTTATATAAGAATTTACTTTTCTTTTGTCTTTTCTAATATTATTTTTTTAAATCATGCATAATATATTTACTATATAACCCCCTTTCCAAGCACATTTTTATGATTTATTTTCTTTGTTCAAATATAAAAAATGTTGACGAAAATTCTACGAGCATGTCATTTTTTCCCTAATACAAAACTCTACTGAAAATAATAATATTTAAAATCAATACTGAAAAATATTCCACAAATATCAATGACAACCTGCAATGTATGTCGCCTGCCAATTTGAAATGAATGTCATGCAGTGCTTGAACTTAAGGTTCTTAACCTTCGGACATAACAGGTGAATAGAGTTACGGTATGACAATGTAAATACTTAGTGAGTGATTTTGCAGTGTAAATTGAGATTTACTTAAAATATTATAAGTCGCCTCCAAATCATTGCAATCAGTATACAATAACTTATTTACCTTTTCGCACCTTTTACTCGTTCTTCAAGAAATGCCGGTACACTGAAGAGCCGGATTAACTATTACCAAATTGTAAAGATTCCATTGTACTTTAAATTATAATGTACATTACATGAGAAAGCAGGTGACCTACGATCATGCACAGCTGATTGTATTTGCTAAGAGAGAAGAAAAGTAGCGGAAGTGGTCTTCTCAAAACTTTCTCGCATACACTTTAACAAAGATGTTATCCCAAAGAATGCTTTGAACGCCATCGGAGTACAATAATTGTGAAATATTAACCTATAGTATGAATTTAGAATTAGAATTTTAGTCTTGCAGTATTTGTTAAATCTATAGTGTTAATCTTGGCTGGTCTTTCGGCATTAATTCCTGGTATAAGGTTAATAGTATCGAAAAATTGAATTTGAGTTTTATAAGCATATTTCCCAACTGCATGAAACAAAACTGATTGAAACTGCCAAACTATACCTGTAGTCATAAAATGCCATACCAAATTTGATATATTTAAGCAAGTGAGTTTCCGAGCTATCGAATTTACATTTTTTTGCAATTGCAGAATGATAGACAATCAATCCCTGGTAATATTTGGTTCAAAATTTGATAACTGTTTATGCTATAGAGGCTAAATCTGTGTATAGAATTTTATACATCTAAATCTTTTCATTTTGTTGTTATCATGTTAAATTATATTCGAGCAATCGGGTAGACAGACTTCCTTTGAAAGGATTTTACTCATAATTTGACAGAAATCTGCACATTTGGTGTTAAGATCGTATACCCAATTTCATCTATGAAGCTAAAAGTCCTTTTGAGTTATCTTCATCACAGAGAGACTGACATTTTCCAAAAATTGAGTTTTCGAATTCTGGGAGATGTATCTGTTTTTAAGAAATTCATCAAAACCTTAGGTTCAAATTTTTTGTCGATTACTAAAATTTCACTATACTGCATATACGAGAAAGTAAGAAGAAACGATGAATAAGAATATCTTAACGAGTGTAAATATAATTGCTGTTACCACAAATTATTTATTTTATATCTCTTGATGCTTATTCCATAACGGTTTTCTCATGATTTAGGATAAATTCGAGAAACTAAGAATCTCAAAATTTTGGCTTCCAATGTCGTTAGCTTTGTGTTTTTTTTTCAAATCTAGTCATAGATATGTTATTAATTGTTAGAAAAAAGAGTTTCTTTCCTATTTTAGTTTTATATGGTCACAACAAAATAATTTTTGATATTTTATTAATTAATAAATTTTGTGAAAATTTTCATTAAGATTTCATTTTTAAACTATAATTAACAGAACAGAAAGTCTTTATTTCGTTGAAATAAGCATTTCCGAAGAAGAGTATAAACATCTCTATTAAATTACAGAATATTCCATTTATCAAAGGCTAATGTTTAGCTTTATGCATAATAAAACTAATCCAGTTTTGAATTTTTTTTCCAATGCATCATCATTTATTTCTCAGGCTTAATTCAATTTCTCGGTGTTGATTTGGATATATTTGCTTCTTTTAAAGAGGTAATTCGATTATGATTATCCAAAGGCGATGATAAGAGAATTATCTCGTTCTTAAAGCTCATTTGAAATATTTCCTTGCTGTTCTGAACTGTGCTTTTGCAGATAATGATTTCGTGAACTACCAATCATTTTGTCCAGAATTGCACAAAATCTGCAAAAACATTTCACTTAAGTATAATAAAAGAAATCCCAAAGATTGTTTTCTCCTAATTAGATAATTAATTTACGTTAGAAACCTAAAATCCTATCAAGATATTGCGGTTAATTTTACCAAGAAATTAAACCTTATTGAGTGAAAATTTCTAATTTTTATTTATTTTCTGAGCGATTCCGGTTTAAAGAATGTATTATACCTTGCCATAAGTTTCATTCTGATAAATTTAAATTTCATTTTCTCTTGTACAATGTTAAGAAAGAAAAAAACAAAGTATACAACAATAGTATAATATAAAATAATAACAAAATAAACTAGGACAATACACAAAATATAATGCAAGTAAATAGTAATAAAATACAAATATTGTCTGAATTCAAACACATTCAAACAAAATCTATTTCAGCGAAAATACTCTGGTTTTTTGGTGAAATAAACGCGATAATTAAAAAAAAAGATAAAATGCAGTTTAGCATTATTTATTTTCTTTATTTCTTTTACTGAAATTATGAATCCAAATGGAATTTTGTAACCGTCTGTGTTTTATTATGTATCAAATTATTTATCTGATATTCATAAGCGGAATATATTAAAAACATGGAAAGAAGTACAAATAAAAACGAAATATAATTTTTGACTTCAAAATTTTAAATATGCATTTGAACTTGAGTAATTTGTATTTCTCTCCCCATATAAAGATTTTACATGGAGAGAGATACAAAATATATTTTCAATTATTTCTTTTATGCGATTGATCTAAATGCAAAGCTCAAATTATTGTGTTATTATTCCGTATTAGAAAAACCGTGAAAACAATGCCTCTAATTTTTAAATAAAAGCATGGCTCTTTAAAAAGATTTTTAGAACTAATAAAACTTATCTTTAAACTATTAAAATGTTGACTTTTATTATTCCAGATACGACAAAGACTCGGGAAAATTACACTAATCTGGAAATCACAAGAGGATAGTTTTTACAACTATCTAGCAGATAGTAGACAAAAACATGTTTACTGCCCGAGTTCCTTTATCCGATTAAATAGAAAGAGAAGCAGATTGTCGAGTCAAATGATTCAAGTACAGATACATTGTCACGCTACGTAAATTTCGAATTCATTTAAGCCATATACGTCTGAATGTGTTGTTTTATTTTTCACTCATGAAATTAAAAATAGATGCAGCTGCTAATGGCAGCGTTCCAGCTGCATAACTAAAGCTTAAATGGTTCCAGGCTCAATTCCACCATAGTAATGGCTGCATGTTGATCAGTAGAAAGGAAATTTTAACAGAGATTTTTAAAAAATCCAATGCCTGGTGTGGGATCAAAATTGTTGCGGCATTAAGCGTCGTTCTTAGTTACTAGCTAATGTTTGAATTTGCAAGGTGGATCAAAAATTGATCCAGGAACTGCTTCAAAATTGATTATTTTCTTCTGATACTGATTACCTTTGAGATGGTAACTCTGGAATGAGATATGGATAAAAAATGTTTGGAATTTTAATTTTTAGAGCAAATTAATGAATTTTCTTCCTCATTATATTCCTTTCAGTTTTATTTTCTTATTATATATTTTCAGCACCCCCGCTTTTACGGCTTTAGTCTCGACATTTAGAATTCTTTTATCAACTCAATTACTTTTTTTAATTTTTAATAAGTTACAGATGCGCCCTTCTTTAAAGATTTTTTTTATTGTTTTTTATTCTTTTAACTTATTATTATAATTATTTCAGACTTTTGTAATCAATATCCTTTAAGATTACCTTTTTCTTATTTTTAATGACTAAAATTCCTAACTGATGGCACCACTCATATGTAATCGAAATTTAACTAAAACCAATCGATAAACTGTTTTATTTTTATTTTAGCATATATTAAGTTATTAAATTCTCATCTGTAAAATAAAATTATACGGAATTTTAGAACTTTGTACAGTAATAAAAAAATGAATATCGTTTGCAAAATTTATAAGAAGATAACATCAAAAAAAAATAACAAAGACCATGGAATTTTTCAGAAATCAGTTTTTAAAAATAAATTATAATGTTTGCAGTTTCTGTGCAATTTCTTTAAATAATAATGTTTGCAATTTCTGTGAATTTCATATATTTTATTTTGGATTTCTGCTAACGGATATACATGACGATTCTAGAGATTAAAATATTTACAATTCTAACTTTCACGAAACTAATACCAACTTACAGAATAAATACGTTACACACATTTTTTTAAAATTATATGCAATATATTTAAAGTAAAAAAATACTTCTAAATAAAATCTTAAAATATGCAAAGTTTTTTCATCGTCTACAACTTTATTTTAATTAAATATCAATAGTGTCTGAAAACTTTTTAATCTTAGATGTTCTAATTATTGCAGACTCTTCCAAACTTACGCTCTTAATTCTTTAAATATTGATTTTTTTTTAGTTACATTTTAATTCTTTAAAAATTTATTTTTTTATGCGTGACTTGAATTTCATTATTTTGAATAAGTTTTAAAGAATGTTTCATATTTTAATTAAATTTTCCAGACATCGATAAAGGTACAAATAAATAGAGATTTAAGTAATATATAATAATTTCTTTCAACACTATTGGCAATATTAAAATAAAATAATAATTTATATACATAGTTTTTAATTCATAAAAAAATTAAATGATTAATATCATTAAAAAAACGAATTTTTTTTATTGAAATATTTTTATATATTTCATAGTAAGTTCGAAAATAACATGAAAAAGTATTTTCAGCAGCTTGGATTCCCATAGCGTTTACACTGTTTACCTCTTTTCATGTTTATTAATATAAATTTATGCTGTCTGTGAATAATTTTATACCCTTTATGGCGTTTCTAAATTTGTTCTTTCCTTTGTCTCGTTCCACATTTCATTCCAATACATCATCCTTCAAAAGAATAATTTATTGCATATCATATGACAACGAATGATCGATCCCATACTTGGTATTCCATGAAGTAACATTAAATATTGCAACGGCGTGGCGATAGACAAAATCCTTCTTCGTCTCATTGGTGTAACTGATTCTCTATTCATAACTATGAAGAATCGGATGCACATCGAACGTTTGATAACAGCAAAGCTCCAGCTTTTGTCGTTCAGCCACACTTCCATTTAGGCAATTAATCTGGTTGACTGCAATGTGATATATTTTGTCCATCGATCTTCATTGGCTTTCTTTTTGATACAACATCCCCTTATGGTTATAAGTAATTCAAAAAGTTCCTTAATTCGGATAAGTATCGATATTCCGAGCATTAAACTTAAATGAGTTTTATTATATTAAATAATACGTTTTATATTTAATAGCCAACCTCTACTATCTCATACATCTAAGACAGTATAACACCTTCTTTTTGGTATTAGTTTTTATTTTTACAAATTCCGCGATAAACCATATAAAAACATTGGCGATCTTGGTGCGATATTAAAATTGCTAATTAAACTCTATAAATCAATTATCTTGGCATCTAATCCTTGTAACCGTCAAGTAAACTCTGGAATTCAACCATATTGGGAAAATCTTATATATAATGAAGTTTAGCCGACTGATGGTCATTCCTTTATCATATTTGATCCAAAATTTAATACGCATCTATATTTCTGATAACGTTAATTTTATTTTTCTGTTGTTGTTGTGACTTATGGCACTTTTTTGAGCCCACTGACCAGTCGAGTGAGCGTCTCGTGTTTTTTTAGTAGCCCGAAAAAGTGCCAAGTGTAGGACTTAGCTACACACGCGTCACAACCCTTCTTACGGGGCGGACTTCATTCATGCATTTCATTCACTCATCCACAATTCCTAATTTAAACCTGAATCAGAGAATCATCACCCCTGATCCAGTACTCCCAGTCGTATTACTCTCGACATGGAGGACTTCATGACCACGACAGACTTATACGTGCGACAGCCACCACACACACGGAGAGTCTTCGGCAGGCGGGGCTCGAACTCACAACCTAAGGGACGTGCCTCCAACGCCTTACTAGTCAAGCTATCCCGGCCTTCAATTTTTCTAATGCACTAGAATTTTTTAGATTTTTCTTTAGCACTTGTAGCTACAAATTTACACCCCAAAATTTATGCATTTAATTCATTGCCTTTTTGAACTGCTTATTACCGAATAAACAGGCAGATAGACAGTCAATTTGTGTTTGTATTTGGTTCAAAATTTGGCAGGTGTCTACACTATATTAAATCAGTGTACCGAATTTTATCTATTTAGCAGTATTCGTTTTGTAATTATTATTCTGATAGAAATCTGAAAAATTGGTGTAAACAC
>JAPMOR010034497.1:0-30755 GCA_026543865.1 Argiope aurantia | reverse complement strand
GGTTCCAAGACTAAACTTGGCCCCAGGTTCCAAGACTAAACTTGGCCGTAGGTTCGATGACAGTCGAAGTAAAGAAAGTGCACATATCGAAAGCAGATGCCGAAAATTTTGGAGAATTTTTCTTTATTTTCATGTAGCACTGAATGTAATAAGTGTAATAGCTTTGAAAATATAGCTATTTAATAATCGAGTAATCATTTATGCTAACTCTGTATGATAACATCACTACCACGGATACTTATTTTGTTAGTTTTTCACAGCGTTTCGAACTTTTCGCTTTTTCCCCTTTTTTTCCTTGCGGTAAAATAGAATGAAACTTCATAAACCTACACTTTCTCCCCATATTTTCTAGTGAATAAAACATTCAGATCATTTCGCATTTCCCTTACACAGGAATAATATCCAATCGTTACGTTTTACCCTTTATTCACACTTCAGATATTTGCTGAAACAATTCGTTATTGCGACATGAAATAACCATTTCTTCGCTGCAGCTCTAGTTTTTTATTATTATTTTCTTTTTATAGCGCCGAAGTTGTTTCCCGTTTGACTAAGAACTTGAGCCTCAATTTTTGATCCAAGGTAATAATTTCCCCTTGTTTATAATGCAAACAGTGGAAACGCCTTTATATGAAATTTGCTTTTAAAAATTGTTGTTACTCTTTGGCGGCTGGGAACAAGGACAATGAAAATAAAGATTCGATTCTATTTTATTTCCTCTCTAGAAATAAAAGTAAGAAAAGTTATCAACTCAATTTTGAGCAGAATGAATTGTAAAATTTATTCCTAAAAATGTAAATATTATTTGAGTCTCATAAATATTTTTTACAAATACGAACATTTTAAAAGTAAGATAATAATTAGAATCAATTAGATCTTAAAGGAAATTTTTAAAAAATGTAAAAATCAGTATTTATTTTTCGTATGTATTTCCACAGTGTAGTGCGTTTTGAATTTAATCAAGTTTAGTTTAGTTTAGTTATATTAACGTCCCGTTTTAAGGCAACACTATGGCTATTTTGGAACGGACCTCGTCATTTTGAACAGCGGTCAGATGACGAGGACGACACCTGAGCTGGAAAAATTATCATTTCACATTGGGAGTATTTTCAAAAGTAAGCATTTGTAAAACCTGAAAGATTTTTTCATATTGCAATGGATTTTTTTACATATAAAATAATATTGTGCTTGGTGAGAAAGTTTTTAAAAACTTTATTGCTTGCAATTTTTATCTATAATTGTAATTAGTATAAATTCCCGAACATTAATATTTACACACGAAATTCATTAATAGTATGATTTCATCACATAATTTAGTAGCAAAATTTCATTCAAGTATATTCCAGTTTGATAAAAGTAGTTTACAAGAATATATATATCCAAGAAAAACATTTATCGCCTAAGCCTGACAAAAGATTTGAGATCTTCCAGTTTTCGGGGCGTTCATTTGTTGTTTTTTTAACCGGGAAGGGCGATCTAGAAATATTTATGGCGAACTTTTATAAAATATACAATATATCAGAATTTCAATAATATTATAAAATCTGAGAGTCAACCTAGCTCTCACTTTGGTCTAAAGGCAGTGACATCAATATATAGTGGCTTGATTTTCCCTTTCACAGTCTCTTCTAAAACTGAACTTTTAAAAGATTCAAATTATACAGAGATAGATTTACAATAATTCAATCTTTATAATAAAAAATGTAATATTTGAAATATTAATATTTATAATAATGCAATTATATAATAATATAACAGTATTGTTCGAAGCCTTTTTGAAATTATTTATTTGACAAAAAACTATTTTGTTGCGCTGGAACATGTCTTATTTTATTTTTCATCCCTCTGATAAAATTGATAACGTTGAATAAAGAGAATATCATAGCTGTCAATTTGACATTTAAAAAAAGAATTTTTTTTCGGTGATATTTTTTTTCTGTAAATAATTAAAAAGTTCACATGGTTTTTTTTTTTGTTTTTTTGTTTTGTTATTGTTGTTACGTTCTGGCGTCCAAAGATAATTCCAAGTTAAATGCTACATGGATACCAAACTGATAATTTTTTCTTTAAATCACGGTACTTCCTTCTATTTTCTTTAAATGCTTTATTAAAAAACTTAAATTAATCGATTTATTGGCGGTATTACATTCTCTTTTTTTAACTTTTAAATGTCAGTCCACAACAATAAAATCCATACCATTATATCAAATAAATTATGAATTCTTACTTTTTATATGCCATTTCCAATCAGCTCACTTCTCTATAAAATTTAAGTAATGTTGAAATTTTTTCCCAATTTAGATCTTATATTTCAATATGACAACATTTTTAATTTAACACGATAATTTGACGATAATCTTCATGTATTAAGAAATGACTTCAAAATAAATTTCGCTCAATGATAAAGCAATTATTTTAAAAAAATTCAAGTGTCTAGTTCTATCTACTATTTTATCAACCTAGATAAAATTTCCTTTTTTCCCAGAAATAAACTGTCAAAGAGAATTTCCAATACATTTTTCTTGAGAAATATCAAGAAATTCTATAATAATTTTTATAACGTAACGAATAAATCTCGAGCTATTTAATAAAAAAATAGATTAGAAAAAATATAAACTAAAATTTCTTCTTTGGAAATAAATTGAATTACAACTTCAGTTAGGGAAGAGTGGTATAATAAGAAAGAAAAGAAGAAAATCAAACCAAAAGTTAATCAAGTGAATTTTGCTTCTTTCAAATAATCCTTTATGATGTCACTTAAGGGAGATAAAAATAAAGAATTCTGTTTGAATTTCAAGCAGCGGATCGACTTTGCTTAAATTACCTTCCTGCCAAGATTTGAGATACAATTTAAAAAAACATTCAGCTGACGATAATTTGAATCTATTGAAAAAAGTGTGCACTTCAGATGACCAGAAATGAGGAAACAAAATATTAATGCAGTATAAAATATTCACATTGAGTGTCGCTTTCACGAAATAGAAACTTAAATTGAAATTTAACTGAATTATGATACGATCAACATAAATAATTCAGTACAATTAGATTACACTAATCGAAATCAATCATATGAATAAATTCAAATGTTCATTCATGAGATGATGCACTCGTAATATGAAAGCTACTCATATGAGAATAAATAACTCATTGCGGTTAGATAATATTCAATTATTAAGCATTTAGACATGTTTAGAAATAAATTATATAGTTCAATCATATGAAGTTAGTTCAATGCAACTGGGTTTATAATACAGATTATGATGCCAATCGTACTTATGTTACGATGAGAATAAAAAAATAAATCGTATTATTAAATTAATTCAAAATTTGATCAATTAAAGACTGACTGTTTAAATAACAGATAACACTTATCAAATTAAATAAAAAATTGTGATAACAGAGAAGAGGATTCTTTGTGAAATGTGTCATTCTTTATTTAACTTGGCTGTTTCATTTTTATTAAACTGTTATTTTGTGACATTTCTTTTATCTCTTTCCGATATGCTGAACTTTAATTTTTGTGCTCTAGTATATTCTAAACGTCAATATCGAATATTAATAAATACAGAATTTAATTATCTTTTTTTAACTACAAATTTAATTAAATTTTAATTTCGTATTACTGTTGTCATCTAGCATTGAATTACAAAAGGATTTTAAGGTTCCACAGCATTTATAACAACGCATTATAGATCTATAAAAGTGAATGATAATTATATATGTATTTTTTTACTTCTTCGTTCAGTTGAAAATGTCTTAAAATTCTTATTAAATTTGTAACTAACATATCCTTTCCTTGTTTATTTTTATAATAAAGATGTTTTTATCTTTTGCAAGTTGTAGGTGGGGTTATCTAAACTATTAATTATGTTTGCAGTATCATGTATTTGAAAAATGAAATAACTGAAAAAACTGCACCAGCTTTATTTTAGATCTCAAATAAACATTCAAAATAAATCATTTATTTCTCAATGGACTGTCATATCAATAATAATAAAAGCAGATACTAAGCAGGAGAAATTTAAAAGCCAAATGTGGCAAAAGAATTAAACCTCAAACCGACCCGTCGGAAGGCACATGGAATGACTGGACCGTCGCGATAGTTACACTGGCGGGAACTGTGGTTGAATCCTAAGGGCCATCACCGCCCACGGTACAATCCTTCCATAAGGAAGTACTTCCCTTCATCGATGGGAGAAGCCTGACTCCCACATTTTTGTATACCACAAGGGTGGCGAGAACCAACCACCATGCCGGAAAGCTTCTCATACTCAATTACGAGGGTACACCCCGCCCCCCTCTTGGGATGGCAATAGAATTAATAAATATTCTAATCAAGATCCCACAACAATAGAAAAATTTCTTAAGAAATATAATGATTTTATTTCCCTGGTAGCCTGTAGGTGCAACGAAAACGACTCAAATAAATGATAGCAAGACTAACAATAAAAGACTGAAGTTACTAAATGTTACAAAATCATTAAAATTTTAAACAAAAGCGATCTTATTTACTAAAATCTTGTTAATTTGAATAACTATCTGTACAAATATGTAAATTCTATTGCGCATCGTTCATATTAAGAAATTCTGGCTAAAAGGATTATTTGTTAGGAAAAAATATCAAAAATTGTTTCATATTTAAATACATTTTTTAAATTAAATTTAATAAATCAAATACGGACTAATGAATTCACTATTCATATGCCACTTAACTCTTATCAAAATTTCCTTATGCAAATTAAAAACATCAATTTTAAAAACAGATTATTTCGATAATACCAAATGTTATAACCGGTTCCAAAAGAGTTAAAGAAATATTCCAGCTGATTTAAAATAAAAGATAATTTAAATTGTAAAAGAGCTCAATTTCTATGGATTAAAAATACTTAAAATTTCGTAAAATAATTGAAACAGATAAAATTTATTAAACACAATTTTTAATAAATTAAAATTAAAAATTTCTATTGACGCAGTTTATTATTCAATTTGATTTAAATGTGATTAATATAATTCTATGAATGAATCTGTCAAGAAGAGATACTGAGTTGAAGTTAGATACCCGGACTAGTATTTAGAAGATGATAAATTCGATTACCAAATCCAAAAGAATCCATTGCATATAAAAGCCTAAAGTAACTTCAACCAACGTATACACGTTTGTAAGGTCTGAGAATACATAGGAAAAAATGTATGAAAAAGAAATCCTGTGATGATTTAAACTTGGTTCCTATCATTTGGTAACTCATTATTACGAGGACTAATCCAGCATGCTCTTTAGTGAGTCAATGAAGGAACCTTCACCTGAGCCATATAGTCGGCAATTTCTAAATATAATTTACTTTTTCCTCTCGGATACATTTGACAATTGAGAATGGTTTTTATTAAATTAACTTTATTTTTTTTCGTTGTATCTCTGAGAAAAACAATTAAATCAAAACTTTAAAAATATTGTACTTTTTAACACAAGTGCAGAATTAAGATATATCATATTAATTACATTTCTACACAGATATTAACAGTTTATAGAAATATAGGTGTTGTAATATTGTGGAAGTAATGTTACTTTTAACTGCGAACACGTATCTATCAATTGAAACATTGTAATTGCATGCAATCTGTACCTATTCATTGTATGTAGTCTATACCTATTTATATAGTCTCACAAATAAAAAGTGTCAGGTCTGAACATTAGAGAAACCATGTTTTATTATAATCCAAAGATTCATTATATAAAAATCATGACCTGAAATAGAATAATCTCTATTAATAATAAAGATGAATGTATGTGCATTTATTTGACGCTCTACAGAACAGAACAGACTATTTGACCTAGAATTACTAACTACCAAATTTCGTCCTGATATACATTGAAGGATGGAAATTTGCACCTAAACCATTTGAAAATGTAAATGCATTAACTTTTCAATAGGGCTGATTAGTGGCTGTTAAATTCTTTATTCTAGATTTAATTAATTTTATATATATTTTTAATTGTATATCGCAACAATGTTTTTATTGTTGCGATTCAAACCAAAATCGTTTTCATTGTTCAATCAAATCAAATATCAGATCGCCTAGTTTTCTTCTATTGCCGAAAGCTAAGTATTGGTTTAGTTTAGTTATGTTAACGTCCCGCTTCAAAGTAACACTATAGGGATATTTTATGACGGACCTCACAATTTTGATTCGTGGTCAGATAACGAGGATGATCTTTGAGCTGGCAACCCCTTCTCCGCACCATAGGTAGAGGAATGTCATTTGGCCCCAATGGATTTAACGTACATCAGAATCCCTTAGGCTGTGCAGCTTGAGCAGAAAAAATGAGCAAGTCTTGAACCTGGAACCTAGTTTCGAAACCGAAATCTTACTACAGCTAAAACGGCAACCTCTGAAATCTGAAGAAGAATCCTGTTTAATATCCTTGTAGCGTCTTTGAGTTTCCATATTCACAAACAAGCAGACTGACGAACAGACATACATATTGCTAAAAAGTGTTTTTTGAAGTCTGGGAACCCTAAAACGTTTCGATTTATTAAAATCTTGAGTTTGAATGTCTTGACGATTGCAGTGTTCTCTCTATATAATATATGAGAAAGTAAAAATACTTCAGGTGTTGCATTTTCGCAATGCCTGTTTGACAGCTGTGATCAGTTAGAGATGTAAAATCAAAAACACCGTTAACAGACGAACCAAACGTTTGACGTAACGTTTCATATAATCAAATGTGGCAATTTCGTTCACACAAAAGAGCCAAACACTCAACGCAAAGACACCTCTACCGCCATTTTCAGAAATCACGTTTTGAAAACGCTTTCATATATTTCATTCTCCATTCAATCAGAAGCCAGGCTTTCAATTAATGCCCACGTCGCCTGTTGGGACGTGATCTTTTCGTGACACAGCCCTCTTAACCGCACGCCGCGTACGTGAGGAAAATTCGAAAGGCACAGCCGTGACTCGCTCGGCCGTGGACGAAACTGCGCCGGATTTTAATACACGAAATGATTGCCTTGTCAAAAACACGAGCTTCCGATCGATACTCAGAATGGCTGCCGTTTTATGGATATTTCAATGGAAAATAGTAATCATTATGATGAAAGAATAATTGGGAAGGTATCCGGCGTGAAACAGAAAGATTTGAATTTATTTTTCGTGTTTAGGGGATTTTAAATTTTAAAAGCAGTTTTCAAACTGATCGCATTCAAGTTGCAAAGAAAATTTCATAAAAACGATTTTTTGTTTGTACAAAACTATTCAAAATAAAGGTTCAAATTTAAAATATTCATTTCTAATGAATGGCAATTAATACAGACACATACGACACGCCACTGGATAGAATGAAATTTAAAGTTTAGTTATATTAATGTCCCGTTTTAAAGCAACACTAGGGCTATTTTGAGACGGACCTTGTAATTTTGAATCGTGGTCAGTTAACGAGGACACATGAGCTGGCACTCCTCCCTTTTCCAAACTTCCAAACTATACAGGGAAATTCAAAGTCTTATACAATGCGTATCCTATTTAAATTCATTTCTTTTCATATATTAATAATTAATTTCTAGTTGAGTTCACTGCTGCAAGAATTCATGCAGATATTTATAAATAATAGGCGTAGGTTTTATGCACGTGACAAGCCTTTAATGCAATTCCAACCTGTCAACTTCCTCTGCTTGTAGATTTCTAATTGTTTCTTTCGAAGAAAGTCGGATGCATTCAACATTTTCACCTCAAGTGCGAAAAGGACTAGTGTTTTCTCCTTTGCATATATAACCATCTCCAACGAATTCTAGTTCAGTCCTTCAAAATATTGGACACTTGTATTGGACAAATATTGCTCATAATGTGTAAAAAATTTTCTAAAGGTAAAACATTTCATAATTCCTAAGAAAGTCCTCTTCAAATATATGTAAATTGTTTTAGCATATAGGGCTATATACATATTATTTTGTATAATCTTCAAACTTTCCAATTGTAACTTCTAATTTATATTCTTTTAACTGATTCTACATAATGTGAAATATCTCAGATATTAAAATTTCGATAAATTAGTTCAAAATAGCAAGAGATTTAAAATAAAAACATATGTAAACCTAGTCAATAGGTCACTCTATTAACAGTTTCATTCATTCAAATTTTCATTTCAATCTTTAATACGATAACTTTGCTCTAAGAAAAATGATCAACTGATGATTAGAAGAAAAGAAAGAATCTAAACGTCGTTTTGCTCTACAATAACTTGAATAAATTATTATTCCTCCAAATGAAACGAACAGCTCAGTGTCAAAACACACCATCTTCATTTGATAGAGATGCTGAAATACACATAATGTTCTGTTTAACATCATAATGGAAATGGACATCGACAGATGCCAGAAATGTCAGAATATATGCCAGAATGTCAGTTATGTACAACGTCACATTAATTTTTCTTAAACTCAATATAATTGAAGGAAAAAATAGAAATATTTTCCTTTCTAAACTGTTAAAAGTTTTGTAGTTTTGTTTCTAACATTAATTTTAATCATTTGTTTCAATCGCCAACAGAGCTGAATTAAATTATTCGACGTGAAAACTAAAGGATTTTAACAATTGCTCCTCGTTTTTAGGAAAATAGAATAGTTGGAAGAAAAATAAAACAGAAAAGTTTCCAAGTTTTATTTCTGTAATTCAATACATTTTTTATTATTATTCATTAAAGTGTAATCCATAAGGTATCGGGATCGCAGTGACCTGGTGGTAAGGTCTTGGTTTCGGAACCGGAGGGACTCAGGTTTGAGACCCGATTCCACCGAAGAACAGACATGTAAGCGAGTGCGGTGCACGTTAAATCCTTTGGGCCCAAACGTCCTCCCACTGGAGTGGTGGAAGTTTGGAGAAGGGGGTGCCAGCTCAGATGACGTTCTCATGATATGCCCACGATTCAAAATGACGAGGTCCATCCCAAAATAGCCCTAGTGTTGCTTTAAAAGTGATACTTTAATATAACTAAACTAAACCACAATGTATAAAAGACCATAACGCATCCAAAGTACAAATAAATATTTTTTTCCTCCTAATATTTATCGAGGATAAAAAAAGAAGTTTTTCTTTACAAATCATAAAGCTTTGGCTTAAAAATAAAATGATAAAACTTCCTTCTTTAAATCACCTTAACCCATCCAGGCAAATCACAAGAAAATCAACCCACAACTTTTCATTTTTCTCGAAGAAACGCCAAATATCCACCAACTCCTTCAGAGCAACGGTTATCGGCGGAACTATCCCGGTGCTTTGATGACTCGCGATTACAGTTACGACCGAACGGCATAATATAACCACCTCAACAATTAGGAATACCCACTGAATGGCTACCTCCTTATCATGCACCTTCAATGACGTATTTCGGAAGTAAAAAAGGGTGGACCTTACAAGAGGACTCTTTTTCCCCCGGAAGTATCGATTCGGGTCTTAACGACCGAATCGCTAGAATGGGACAGGTATAATGAGCGCCATTTCTTCTTCCTTTTTCTCGTCTTTTTCTTTTTGTTGGGAAAGATGGCAACCTCATTAGCAATTCCACGTAATGAAGGATTTCTCACAGAAAGTTGGAGATGGTATTTTCCCAAAAGGGCTGATCGAATCCTTACAACTACGGCCGAAAATTATATTTGAATGTTGTTGTAAATAAAAAAATAGCATTTAATGTTATTTATTCATGGTATTATTTTCCTTAAAGAAAATTTTTAAAAAGGAATCCCTCATCATTGCTATTTAAATCATTCGCATAATGTTATAATCATTTTGTGCCAATTTAATAATAATAATTTAATGTCCAACGAACTTCTAGTAATGGCAGTCATCAAAAAATTTTCAGTTTTAACTATCTCAATAATGAAAATATTTTACAAAAATTTATAAAAAAGATTTTTTACATTTTATTTTTTTTTTGTATAAAAAAAATCTTTAAAAGTATATTATTCATTCTTAATATCTTTAAAAATTCTTCACATGGTTAGAAATTACAGAAAGTTTCTTTGGCATATCTATTGACATATCTAGAGTTCAGTTCATATTAACATCTCGTTTGTAAAAGCAACAATGAGCTATTTCAAGACGGGCCTCGTAATTTTGAACTGCGGTCAGATGAGGAGAACGATCAGAGTTGGCATGTCTCCCCTTTCCTAATTTCCGCGCCATACCATCAAGAGAACGTTGGTCCCGACTTATTTAGCATGTACTATGTGTTTCTTCGGTGCAATTGGCTTTCGAATCTGAATCCTTCTATTCCCGCAACCGAGACCTTAACACCAGGTTGCCGCGGCTCTTTATATGTCTAGAAATTTTAATGATAAAAAACATTATTCTCCAGAACTCAATTACAATAAATATTATTCCATCTATTTAATAATTAACTAACCTCAAACAAAGAAAAGAAATTTAAATCTTGTCTGATTCCCAATCCATAAGAAGAACATTAAATGGATGAAAGCAAAGCATATCGGCATAACTATCCATCTTTTTAATGACTTGAAATTGTAGTTTTGAGTGAACTATGCAATATAACCACCTCGGTAATTAGTAATTTCCACGGAATAGTTACCTCCTTATCATTCAACTCAAGGCCTATTCCAGAAATTAATTTAAAAAAGGATGGATTATATTATAGGATCCTTTTCCTCAGAAAGTATTGATTCTTGTCTGAACGACTGGGACATGTGTAATAAGAGAATTTTTTTTATCTATTTCTCTCTTTCTTTATTCGATAACAATTTTCATTATTAATGAGGGGTGTTCTTTGTAGAACAAGAACTATGGTGTGTTCAAGAGAAGAATTGCACAACCGAAAAAGAAAATTAGATGGTATAAGTTTAATGCTTTCTTTTAATTGAATATATTCCTCGATTTTAATTATTTGTGATATTTTTTGTTGAATGTTTTATTTAAAGAATACTCACTCTGTTACCATTAGATTAATCCCTGTTCGATGAGAAATATCCACTGAAATCTTTAAATTATATAATCTTTTTTTTTTCTTTCATTGGTTTTTCCAGGAAACAAGTTAATGCACCAGAGAAGTTTCAAATTTTATTTTTTAACTAAACGTACTATAGAACTAGTAAGTTGGGAATAAGTACTATACACCAAAGAAGTACGAGTTTTTATATTTTAACTTTATATGCAATGCACTGTAGAATAAAGACATGCATAGTATGACCATTGCAAATTAATCTATAAAGTACCATAACTAGGTTCAGCAACCTTATTAAGCCGCCCATTGCGCAGTACTGAAACATAACAACTGTACATTATGCTGAAATTCATTTTGCAAAATAACTTTAATCAGTAATATACATCTGAATAACAAAGAAATTTTAATATCAAAAACTTTGAAAAAATTCTGTAATTTTTTTTAATTTCTAAATAAAATACATGGATTAATCTTTCAAAAACACTATTCAAATTGGTTATATTATATTCTTCAAATATTCCTTAGGTAATGAGAAGTCAAATACTACGACGAAAAATGTTTGAATACAAAATATTACTGGAACATTGCAATCATAATTTAACTGCGGAGCAGCTTAAATATTAAGAGGGTTATTTTACAGTGCATTAACTTTTAAGATTGGTGAAAATTATAAACGAAAGATTTAGCAACAAATTTATGACAGCGGATAATTTTCTTCACATAAACCGTGTTTCTGTAGTGCATGACACTACGCTTCTACCACCTAATTTTTAAAACTTAAATTTCCAAGGTGTATCATTTTGATTATGAAATGATATCTAGACAAAAGAACCTGCTGAATCCCTTAGTATAAGCATACAGCTGATTTTGCAGCTGATACATTTACAAGCAGTAAAACCTCAGGATAATGTTTTAACTTTTTATTCGATTTTAAATATTTCCTTAAATCTCCATATGTTTGTATTTGGCTTTTTCCGTTAATGCAGCTGTTATGCAACAAGTGAACACAGAATTTTTTTTTATTACATTATCAATATTTTTAAATATTTGTCGAAAGGTGATTGATTTACGGTATCATTAGAACTTTAGAAAAATGTTATGAATGACGAAAATCTAAAAATTAAGAAATAAAAATTAAATTCAGGAAAGGTCACTGTAGATTAATGGCAAAGTCTCTTGCCTTCTTAAAATATCCTATTAAATTAACAACTAAAGTTGATGTAAAACTACACAGCCATCTGACACTCCCTTCGAGCTTAACCTTGAAATAAAAGTTTTGGACAAGGATTCATTTGCGTTTCGCGCGAATGGCAGTTATTCCAAGATGTTACGCAAAAACAAAATGCTTTCATTTAACGAAATAATCAGAGCTGTTCTTTTAAATATGCATTTTCCATTTGAGCAATTGACAGCTAACATTACTTAACATAACAAACTAACAAAACAAACCCTAACATAACAGCTAACAATACAAATAATCAAATAATTTTCTTCGGATTATAACAAATGCAACGAAACACATTAGGGATACAAACTTCCATAAATTCATAAAATAAAACCCGCAACATGAAATTGGTTCCAAATCTGTCTATGACCGCTTAAGATCATCCAAATCCACACTTTAATATTCACTTATTAACTCACAACAAAGCTAAACACAATTTGCCTTACAAATTGATCTCTTATCCATAAGAAACTTTTTTCTTACGGCCAGATGGACTCCTTTGTGAGAAACATTAAAATATTAATATAACTCATATCACTCACGATAATTAATTTTATATGGTTATTTTTCTTAACTAGTGGTACTTTTCCCTTTATTTCTAATATGTGTATACATTGCGATTAATGAATCAATTGAGAACAAACAAATTGTATGTCACTGGTACTCATATACACAAGCCAATCTTCGACATTGAGTAAATACAGGAAGTAACTCAAAAATATTTGATGCAGTATATGCAGAAAACCTAATAACAATAAAATGTTATCATCAGAAAACAAATTTACAACAAATCTTTCAACCAATTCTTCAACTCACTAATCCAAAAACTAAAACTTTTCATCTTCTTCAAGCACCATCAGACACCCACCAACCTTAATCGGAGAAAAGGATATTGATGAAGTAATCCCTCTTCTTTGATGGCTTGCGATTACGGTTACAATCAAGCAACACAATATAACCACCTCAGCAATTAGAATTACCAACTGAATAGCTACCTCCTTATCATTCACTTTCGGTGACGTATTTCCTAAGTAAAAAGGGGGTGGACTATACAACGGAACTCTTTTTCGCCCGGAAGTATCGATTGAAGTTCTTAACGACCAAGTTTCCAGAATGGGCCAGGTGCAATGAAGGGGGATTTCTTCTTACTTTTTCTGGTTTTTTTTTTTTTTTTTTTTTTTTTTTTTGTAGAGGAAAATGGCAACCTTATTAGCAATTCATGTAATGAGGGATGTTCTCGGAAGAACAGGGAATCCGGAATGTTCCAAGTGGGGAATACCAAAATGCTAAAGCCATAAAAGAAAATTAGATGAAATTATTTAAATTTGTTGAAAATGAAATTTATTTCTGCATTAGATTTATTTTCTTATACTTTTCGTCCTTTTAAAATGCCTTCAATGAGAAATATTTATTCTATTGCAAAGTTCATCGAAGATGGTACTATTTTTCTTTTCCTTACAAACTATCATTAATCTTAAGATAGATGAAATGACTGGGAATGCTGTTTCAAATATTTAATTAAGAAAAGATCTGTTTATTTCTTTTAAGTTGCAAAAATTTAATGATTTGAATAAAACCATAAATTGTTACAGACACTCAAAAAAAAGAATTTAAATGTAAATATAATATTTTAATAGAATAAATGTAAAAAAGGAAGCAAGAAATTTAAATTAAATAAAAGCATTAAACATTTTAAAAACTTAGCGATTTTAATAGTAATTTTAAGGACCTGTCAAAGTAATTACAATCTCTTATAAACAGGTTAAAGGTGATTTAATTTTCCTTCTAAGGTAAATAATTAAAATTGAGTCAAAGTTGTTTGATACACTATTTATAAGTTAAATCATAAAAATAAACCTAAAATAAGCAATTTTTCAAAAATGATAATATTCATTATATTTATAATTTATATTATTCCTGAAACATATTGTCTAAAATATTACTGGCATTTTTTCAAGCAGTGTTATTAAGCTAATATTTAAAAAGTTAAATATTAGGTTATAAATATTGTAGCTCAGTATCTCTAATACTGATCTTTAAATATTAGCTATAATTACTATAACTCAGTACCTATTATTATAAATATAACGTTCAAATTTAAATATCTATAATAAATAAAAGAAACTGTTTAAATACGTTCGTTTATATAATAAATTAAAAACACATTGTAATAAAAAATGTAACTTTTTTCTAACATTTATGAACATTCACTATAAGAAGAAATTCCGATCGTACAATTCAATAAAATTCAATAAATAATTAAAGTTTTATAAATGGATATTTTTCTATATTATATATTTCTATATTATTTTCTATATTATATTCATTATATAACATATATCCTCATAAAGTTATGCCATATTATCAAAACTTACTTTCCCGTGATGTTTATAATCAATTTCTGAAAATTAAAAAAATATTTTTTCAAGAACAGCTTGTCACTTAACCTGTTAATTAATCCGGAACTTATCTGAATTTTATAATGTTCAATAGTTTTTTCGAAAACCTAATGAAAGCCCATAAAATGTACAAAAATAAGCGAAACTTCTTTCTAATCTCTTGTACTGTTCGTTTCAGTATTCTGAGACGACCACTTTTCGACGATTTTATCTCGCTAAGAGGCGAGACGCGGAAGAATGGGCTCATTTCAGGAATTCTTCGTCATTCTTCGACCTTGATTCTCAACCTATTAGATACTTTTTCGTTCATTTTTTTCACATTATGTGAGTATTGTGTCGTTTCTAACATTATTATTTTATTTAGTTTGCGAGTTATCCGAGTTTACTCTATTGCAAAATGTAAACATCTCTTCCTTTCATCTCACCCCTATTTTTACGAATTAAACCCATCCTAACGCATGCGCAAAACCGCAGAGGGCTTTAGAATCCGTTCGCCAACAATAATGATAATCTGATCCAGTTATGATAAACATTTGGTCATTATTCTTCAACTTCAATTCGTCTAACGAAATATTGTTCTACTGAATTTTCATTGAAATCTGAAAATAATTTAATAAATGAGTTCTCACAGTATTATAAGCAACAGCAACGCGATAAAACGGATTCTGTTAATACATTCTTGATAACACCACAACTCCATGTATCTCTTTCTGTCCACCATAGCTTTCTTATCTCTGAAAATGATTAACTGTGATGAAAATATTCTCTCTTGCTCCATGCCAAATAGTTTTCAAACAAATTTGCATCCAAACGCCATCAAATAGGTTATAATAACATAACTAACAATAAATGAAATAAAACGTATTAAAAGCAAAAATCATTCAAAAAGGTAGAAGTATGATTTCTACAAGAACCGGTTCTATTTTTGAACTGATCCGACAGTTTTTCCTATAGAATCCGAATTAATCCCTTGCAATAAATATTTTAATTGAATAAACTATCATCATCTGCTTCTTGACGCTGTAATCAACAAATATATCTGAAGTAACCCGAGTGACTACATATTCACACAAAAGACATCTCCCTCGATGTAAGGAAACCCAATAAGTTTCTAGAATGGAGCAGGTGTAATGAGGTACAATTCTTTTTTTAGCTCCTTGTTTCTCGTCTCTGGTGATGTGATCCTTTCTATTCCAGTAAATGGGACCTTCATTAACAATTCCAGGCAATGCGAGATCCTGGAACGAGATGCTCTGTCCGAAAAACCAATTTTCTTCGTTGCTCTCTCTTCTGTACTCCCAAATCAATACGTACATGAAAGAAAATTAAATGTAATTGTTTAATGGATACATTGTAAATTAATTGAGATCTGAATTTGTTTTAATGTCAGCTTTTTTTGTGTGTGTCTTTACCGGTGTCAAAACATTCCAAGAAGTCCAAGTTACTTCATTAGCTTCATCTAATAGAGTGCAATCCTTTTCGAAGTAAATAATGAAATCGTCTTTCTGTTATTCTCACATTCTCGTAAGCGAAGAATACAAAGAAAAATTATTGCACTAGTCAAAAAAAATCGAATTCAAGATTCTGTTGTATCCCCTCCTTCATGGTCTACTTGAAGTTTGGAACCATATTTGCGGAATTAGCTCTATCTGTTTTTGAACATAATTCAAAAGCAATTTGATCAATGTCGATTTAATTTAGTAGATGTTCTATCTCTGAAATTCTCATATTTTCATAAAATTTTGCGAAAATCCATTCGCGGAAAGTCTGCCTCCCGATTGGCACTAGCTACACAGCATAAAGAACTAGATAAAGATAATTTGATACATAAGTTTTATATTTAAATTGTAAGTTTGTATCAGATTTCGAATTAATTCCTAAATGAAATTTGATGTGTAAATTTTAATTGTTGATTCTTTTGTGTTAAATTTCTGTTTCAGCCGATCTGAAAAAAGACATCTGAAATACATATTCTATATTCGGGCAGATAAACACCTGCCAGCAATTTATCGCCAAGCATCGCTCACTACATTCAGTAAAAAAGTTGGATTTATACTAAAGATTGATATTGATTGATTGATTTCGTAACCAATGTTTCCAATTAATACAAAAATACTTATATTCTTTATACAAAAAAGCACAAAAGTTTGGAGTTTGGAAAACTGAAAATAAAAATGTTAGCACTCGAAGCATTCTCGTCTTTGCCTAATTTTTCAGTGACACCATGACACCATTCCCTCTTGTTTCTTTATATAAATTATTAATGGCAAGATATATATTTCTTCTTCTAAATTTTATTAAAACATAGTCTTGCTATTTATCCTTATAATTTCGCAATGTAAATAAATAGCTGTGCATTAAGTTTTAATAAGATTTTTAAAATCAAATTTAAATTTAGATTTTAAACAAAGAAATTTTTAGTTTCAAATGCATATCAATTTCATGAAAAGAGTAACGAAATTCACATGGAATGGAAGTTTAATTATCTAATCCTAAAATCAGTTAATAGCAGGTCAGCTAAGGCTAACTGCATTTTAGGTAGATTTCTATAGGAAGACTACCTATTGCAATGGTTCTCAGGACACATCTTTAACAGAATTTCATATGCGTATAACGCTTTGCCCATGTTATCTTGTGAACAAGATAACATTGGTACAACTACATAATTATTGTAGTTATCTTTATAAGATGACTACAATAATTTCTTTTGGATTTTAACTGGCACGAAATATGTTGTTAGAAATGTAAAATTCTTGGGTGAGCTCGTTATTGCCCCATCAAACTCAAAAGAAGTGGAAATAGGGGCGGATTGAAATTTTCATTTTCCTATGACTTCCTTAATATTGAGTATAGAGAAGCTAAATAGCCAAAATAGCACCTTATTAAGACGAACAACTTTCGTACTTAGTTTTTCGATAATAACAATATCTTAAAAAGTGATTTTCAAGACCTAATTATACTAGAAATTAAATTCATGAACTATAACTTTTGCCTTCCAGCATACCGAGAGGAATTTTTTTAATAGCCGGAATAACAAAAAAATGAAAGAAAATATGATACAAAATAGGAAAAAAACATTCTGAATTGAATACCAAATATTAACATCGTTGTATTTTATGGTAGTCTTACAATATTTTGTTTAGAAATTAAATAGCATAAAATGCATTTCCAATTTCTAACGACGATTTTTTATTTTTATTTTATTAGGATTAAAAACTTTCTTTAATTTTAATATTTTCTACAGATTTTAAATCATTGTTTTCCTTTCATAACTTGTTTCATTGTATTTTACCTATATTTGTCTATTATATATGTATATAGTATTTTAAGAATAATTAACAATCTTGTAGTTCAACAGAGTTAATGCAAAGGGCCCTACAGTAAGAGATAAAGTTCATAAGAGAAAAAACACAAATATTCGGATAATTATTTAATTGTCCTCATGTGAGTTATTTTGTAAAGAGATTGAAATTAGACAGTAATATGTTAAGAAATTTTGGAATTTTAAGACTGAAGATATTTGAAACAAGAATACTTGAAATAAGAGTATTGGTGATTTGAATTAAAGCATTTAGAATTAGAGCTATAATATTTGAATTGCAAATATTTAGAATAGAGATCTAACATTTGAAAAAGGATTAACTAATGGAAAATCATCTGAATTATTAAGAAGAATTTTCAGATCTTATGCATAAAACTTAAATACAAAATATACATATTTGTATTTATAAAGCTTACAAATACAAATATACGGATGTGATCGACACAGAAGAGTAAATATAAGGCCTTAAAAGAATAGAATATTTCCGATTCTAATGGTTGCAATAAATATAACAAATTTCTTTTAAAAACTAAATTTATAGAAAAAAAATTTGAGCATACAATCTTCTATTTGAAAAGATTTTTTCTCAGAATAAACGTTTTTAAGGATAATTCTTTAAGAAATTGTAAAATTTAACACACAGCAGCATACATTTTTTAACTGAATATAACGTATGATATTTGTATATAATGTACATATATTTTTCAGAATAAAAATTGCTTTGGTTGCGACTTTTTTTTTTTAGTTTAAACAATGCTACGTTGAAATAAAATTTTATTTTTATGATTTCATTCCGAAAGTTAATAGGTCTTTGTTGTTCTGAAAA
The DNA here is from genome assembly GCA_026543865.1 of Argiope aurantia. Taxonomy (NCBI): domain Eukaryota; kingdom Metazoa; phylum Arthropoda; class Arachnida; order Araneae; family Araneidae; genus Argiope; species Argiope aurantia. The sequence continues at coordinate 12,035 of JAPMOR010034497.1, read as the reverse complement.
TGATCTATCAAAGTTTTCTAGAATAACTTTTTTCTAATCGCATTGAAAAATATCGAAGAAACATATTTAGTTTATGGAAAGTAAAAAATTTTCCATAAACCAGTGAATGTTCTGCGATGAAAAAAAATCTATATATTTTTTTTTCATTTAAAATTCAAACTGGAATGAACAATCTATAAGAATATTTTCTTTTTCGTAATGCAAGATTTTAAATCCCATTTAATTTTTAAAATAAGAAAAGAAAAATAAGAATTTCAGCACTTCCTACATATTTATGAAAAAGCTTCTGTTCAAAAAAGTAAATAAAAATAGAGATATCTTTTTGACTTGCAAAGAGGAGCGCAGGTGCATTTTTCGCCTAAGATATTAAAGTAAAACGTAAAGGATGTCTGGATATTTTTATCGTTAAGTTAGGAAATTTCATTTGCTAATAGGCTTTTTTAAACTCCAATTTGTCCGAATCTATTTGTTCTTTTTGCTACTACTCAAAATTTGTTCATTTTTCTCCTTTGGTATTCTTTTTATTATTATTATTTCATTTTCATGTTTAATCCATGGAAGAATATCTGGATTTAAGCAAGTTCACATTCATTTGATAAAAATTGCGCATCGAAAAATGATTGAGATTTTCTAAAATGGGATTCTTATAACTAGAATTTGTAAAGCCAGAAAACTGCTTTAAGTTTTTGCGTATACAAAATATTGTAATCTTTCAAAAATTTGAATTCGACATTTTAACAAATTTCCACATTTCAGACGAACTTGAAATTATGCCCGTTTGAATGTTATTTTAAAATCCCTTACAGATGGACGGATAAAATTTGGTATTCGGTCTTTATACCAAAGATTTCTAACGCATTTTGAGCGAAACCCATTCAGAGTTAGTCTGTCTCTCTGTCCGGATGCCCAAATACAAGTGAACACGATAAAAAAAAAATTAGAGTTGTAATATTTGGTATACAGATTTAGTATCCATAATGTAAATCCTTATCAAATTCGAAACCAAATCCGTCAAAGAGGTTGCCGATTTATCAGTTCGTTATTAGCTTGAATGCAATCGCGATAGTTAAAAAATGTGCCTGTGCCTTAGATAAATGAAATTTGGTGTATGATTGTATTAAATTTTAGTTCTATGTCAAATTTTGGTTAAATCGGCAGATAAGAAAATGTCCCAATTTCTCTCTTGGTTTTCTTCATTGAACTACAAAGCACAAAATACTCATATGCGGGACTCTGAAAATAAAATTATCAGCACTCTTTTCGCTTATGGTTAAGGATCGGTAGTATGCAAGAAAATTTTAGGAATGGTCACTCCTCATAATTCAGAAATATATTTTAATTCGCAATTTCTCGTATAAAAAATTTGAACAACACCCTTTATTTCTGAACTGATAAGCCGTTCTTGTCTGACAGTTCAATTAATTATCCGTCCTCTTTTTCTGATCAAGTGTGTTTGAATATGATTATTCAAATACGGATAAAATATTTCAAAAAACTATCAATTCTCATTCAAAGTGAATTATCGGTTTGAAACAATTCATGATATTAAATTCAACAATATTTTATTTATTCGGTATTTTTTTTAATAAAAATGGTACTTGACTACCTGGTTTGGCAACATCCCCTGAGGCCCAACTCCGGATGGAATGAAAACAGTAAAGAAAATTCTTTTTATATATAAAGTCAAAGAAAAGGTGTTTAAATAAAAAAATCATAGATTACAGTGTCAAAGCATGGATTTCCTGTGTTTCAAATTTCTTCTATCATTAAAAGTTTCTTTTTTTGTAAGATTTTGTTACTTAAAAATAAAATGCCTTTTATTACTTTTCTTACAGAAAAGGCTTTTTGCAACAAAATAAAAAGCCTTACAAAAAGTGCTGAATAAGCTCATTCGCTTTAGAAGAAACATCAAATAAATTGCCCCCGTACATTTCTTTTTATTTGAAGAAAATGCTAATTTTGAAACTAATAAAAGATTAAAAAACGTGGCGTGGGTTTAATTTTTTTTTCTTCTTTGAGCTGTATTGTAATTTGACTAATACTATAATCTGCTTGTAACTTACGGCATATTATTTCTAGGTCATTAAATGCAAATAGAAAGTAATCTCAGATGTTAAACGTTGAAATAATTGTATTGAAAAGATATCATTCAAATCAGCGTATTAAATTATTTCAATTTCGATGAGTTAAATAGTTTATCAATGATAGCTGTTTGAAACTTATTTTTACCCAATGAGAGTTCCTTATAACAAATGAAAATTTTAAATGGAAAATGTAACGTAATTCCATAATTTTTCTAATTATATTTCACAATTAAAATTTCAAATCGTCATTTCGCTGCATTTATAATAATTTGGAATCCTTATTACAATCGTTAAATCACTAATTCAATGGAAAAAAAATAAATGCATATGTTTTCTAAAATTCTTTGAATGCAATTATAAATCCAGCCGTGTAGTTAATGTATTTACAGCAAATTGGCATGCAGACGTATTTTTCACGTCTAAAAATTTTAGTGAGTTCATCTTGAGTGAGTAAGTAATTTTAGTAAATAAATAATGCAGTAAGGGTGAAAGTTTTATTGTTTAATTTAATTAGTAATTAGTTAAAACAAATATATAATGTTTCCATGAACTTAAAATTTTAATGTGCATTCAGTAAAATCTGCTTCCCTCCATATTAATGTCATATATACGTAAGCATTATTTTATTATTTTGTTTAAAGCAACAAGTTTAAAGATATTGAAGAGACTTTTTACATTTTAAATTCATTTTAATCCATCCCGAGAAAGCAATTTATTTACAAAGCAGGAAAGGACAGAACACGTCCACAACAGCGCGAAACAAAAAGCAGAAGTAAGGAAGGGACGAAACAAATAATCACTAGTCTTATATAATATGGGATTTCCGGCCACATGTTGATTGAATACTCGTGTTGACCTTCGATAAGGGCACCAAAGGGATCATTTTCACTTGACACGTGGAACTGATGGCGCATCATTTTTATAAAGCTTCAACAGTGGAATGGAATCAGGAAACAAGAGATCACTTTAGAATTATCCCAACATGGGCCGAATTAGGCAAAAATTTAGGAAATTATTTTGGATTAAATTAGATGTTAAAATATCATTACATATATATGTAATTTTACTAATTTATCCTTCTTTAACAAAAAAAATCAACATTCCAGGAATTATATATCCAACATTATGTGAATAATTGAAACTAATCACTTTTCAAGAAAAAAAATTGGAAAGACGGAATTTCAAGCCTAAAATCCGTAACATAATGTTTTAGATTTGAATCGCCTGCCTTGTTTTCGACCGTCTTATATTCGTCAACCGTTGCAATTGATTGGATGATTTTATTCCACTTAACTTATAGAAAGAATGTAAGCCAGAAAACATAATCATACTGAAAACAAATCGCACAAAACCATCCTAAAAATAACAATCATACTAAATACCATACATAATCGTACTAAAAACTCATTGAGTTTTTGAATGAAGTTAAATATATTAACAGTAAACTAAAAATTCTACAATTTATTTTAGCGTAGTAACACGAGAATTATTGAAATATTGACACTGATTATTCATAATCTGGTTCTGCAAAAGAATTTACATGAACTATAAATTTATTAGCAATTATTATTATAAAATTGTTCTGAAGGAGAATTATTGCATTAATTATTATTAAAAATTTGTTGAAAATTATAAAATTGTTCTAAAAGAGAATTATTACGAAATTGCATTCTAAATTAATTTAGATTTTTTTTTTGTTAAAACAAAATAGTTTAAGGCGTTAAAACATTGTTTACAATTTGCTATGAAAAAAAAATTGAAAATCTCTTGCTTAGACAGAATCTGTTACCCGAAAAGTAACTACTCGTTAAACTCTGGAATGGTTTCCGATCCAACTATCGTTCAGCAATTTAGAGATTTTTGCATTACTCATGAAATATAAGTCTTGCATTTCCTTATAAAATCTTTTTATTAACCAAGAAATAAAAATGACAAAAATATGGTAGCTCTATATTCAACGATCTGACCTTTATAGCATTATGAACGCTTTTTATGTCGTTTATATTCTATTCATCCTTAGCATTAATACGTTTACTTTTACAAACACGTATGGATTAATATTTTCTTGCTATTTCAACATCTGTCATATATGAACATCAAGTGACCTATTGAATCAGCGATACAATATTTAATAATAGTTTCGATTGATTTAAACTGTTTGCTGAGATGCCACCGTTGGAGAGTTTTTGTTTGATTGTTACTCTTCGAGAATATTTGAAAATATGATGAATCTTCCATCCTGCCAGTGACAGAAAAATGGAATAAAATGTCAAAAAATGAATTATTACATTCCAAAGAAAGCTTTGATTGATTAAGGTGGAAAACAAATAAGTTCACTGCAACTTTTCTGATTGATTTCATATTGAGATTCTTTCAGACATATTATTACATTCTTCAACGTTGTACTTTATGGCATTTGCATTTTATAAAATGTTTTCTATAAAGAAATCCAATACTATTTTTCCCTGCGTAGTTGTGTTAAAATACCACCATAATATTTTACATTATTCTGAATAAAATATATCATATCTAAATAAAAATGATGGCATTTTTTTTATTCTCTGGTAGGCGACAATAAACTAATATAATTGTCAAAATATTCAACATTTATAATTTAATCAATATATCAATTTCTAACCAACCTAAGGTTGGTTTTATCACTATAATTGTAGATCTGTCGTATCGAATTCTCGATCCAACTGACCAACCTGAGTTCGAAAGAAATTGTTTATGGAATTACATTTGACAATCTGTTTATTTGTATCAAAATGATAAATTGAAGCAGATGGATGAAATGTAATAAATAGTTTTATCACTATAATTGTAGATCTGTCGTATCGAATTCTCGATCCAATTAGTCAAATGATAATGAGAAATAATAGAAACCGCGTGGCTTTTTCACATCATTGAACGTCGAAATGAAATCTAAAAGCTTATTCATGAAGATGGCTGAAAAAAAAAACAGAGCATGCACTTGTTTTTTGAAATATAGCTCCAACACATATACCATTAATTAGAGTTTCATTAAATAAGGTAGGCAATTTTATGAAAACTGATTTCTAGAAAGGTAAGTAATAAAAATTTTAAATACAATTAGCTATTATATAACCCTTCAGTTGATAAAGTTATCAATTAGTAAAACGTGTTTCTTACATTTGTCGTGAAAGCTTATAACAGCTACGAAATATGAGCAATTGCTTTTGTATTGTGGTCATATTACTCGACTGCGAACCACAAAGTCACAGGTTCTATCCTCGTTCAAAACACATTCATCTGATGACAGAAAGTTTCTAGCTTCTATCTACAAAAGTTTCAAATATATATATATATATTTCAAAATTTTGAGGGGCTAATAGATGGAAACATTTCTTATAGAAATGAAAACGTATTTATAACAGAAAAATGTTTATATACAAATATTTGTCTAATAAATTCATTATTTAATCATCTTGATTTGAAAGAAATTTGCGAATCATGTATACTGTTACTCACTTTAAAGCGTCAATGGTTGCGGCTTCGATTCAATAAAAAAGGGAAGGAATAGACTGAATCCGGAAAGTATCTCAGAAATGTAATTCCGAAAAAGTAAATAAAATTATTTGCTTGCAATTGGTGCGTAATATCTAGTTTTCATATTAAATCGACGTTTTTCAGTGAGAAAAAGCATTTTGAAATTGTTCTGATTTATGTTAAATGCAATTGTAATACAATTACATGTATTACAATTGACTTACTTAATCTCCTATTTTGATACATATCTTAATATAATATTTTATAACTAAAACTTATTATAAGCTGCAATTTAGTTTTAACATAATAAGCTTATCAAAACTTAACTAACTTTTATACTGAATATCTGAATGCCTATTTTATCTCAGAGATCCAATTTCACAATCTGCAGAATATCATATACAATACTCCAAATTGGAATAGCCAGACTGGAAATACCTTTGTATCTCCACTTAGTAAAGACCTTTCAAATGTGTGAGGCATCGTTGAGAGGTAGGATGAGACTTATAGGCGATGAGTAGGATGCTAACTATTACGATTAGCCATTAAACAGAATGACACATAGGAAATGGAATGTAACCATTTATCGTAATTGCCTCTGAGGAGAAATCTCCTTTGTAATAAGATATATCTATTTTTAGTATGTTTATTTCTAAATATTATATTGTAAATAAAATTGAATTATAACTGAATTATAACAAAATTGAATTATAACTAGATGTTGGCAGAAACATTCATAAACTATAAGGGTAATACATCTTTTGGATTGAAATAGAAATCTTGTTAATCAACCTCTCATAATTGTTTATAAATAATTGATGCGAAAGTATTAAATTACAGAACTTAAATTATTTGGATGGCAGTTGTTTTCAGTGCCTTTTGAGCAATGCCAAGGATATTTGAATAAAAAGGAATCCCTTACATCTATTGTTTCACATTGTGGCATAGTTTCGGTTTCGAGAACAGAAGGTCACGTGTTTGACACTAAAGTAATTTCAGGCACATAAGCAAGATGTTTGTTTAATCAATTATTCGCCCATCGAGGTAATAAAGTTTTGAGAGAGAGAGAGAGAGAGAGAGAGAGCAAAATCATTTTTCATCCTCGGCATCTGATTATGATTCAAAAGAATTGAAAAAAAAAAAGTAAAATTCAGAACGATATAAATAATCTAAATATGTATCGGGATCCTATTATTTTAAAAGCTTTAAGCCGTCATACTCATTACGCGAATAATTTCCTTAATTTTCTGTCTATATCTTTAGATATACTATTATATAATGGGGTATGGTAGCAGTGTTTAAAAATAGGCGCTCTTTAAGACAGCCTTTCTTTGCAGCATTACGAGTCCTGAGGTTAGACTTTAATAGAGAGTACAATATTTAAAAAATTTTATTAAATACATGTCTTTTATTAAAATCTACTCAATAAAAAGAATCCTCGGAGAAAATAAGTCGATTCTTCATAGCAGAATCGTCAACAATGAAAAAAAGCAGGGATAAAATATAAGCACCAACATGAAAACCATTTTAGTTTCACTTCAACAAAATATACTGTTGTATAAAAATTAAAATATTTTTTATATTAAAAATTTCACAAAACAATTATTATTTTTTTAAATTTTAAACTGAATTTTTTAGCTGCAATATTGGTGGATATTTAGCACTTGAATCTCGAAATTTCGCTCGATTTTTAGTTTACATTTTAGATATACAATCCCACTCTCCAAAGCATATATGTACCAAATGATCTATCTTGTAGAGCGTAAACACACAAACGCGTACACGTTCTTCGTTATTAACAGTAGAGTACTTCCTACATACACGAGAAAATCTCACTTTACTTGTTCAAGCATTAACATTTTTTTCATTAGGAAATATTACCCAACAGAATAAGCACACATGATCTTGATATGAGGCGCTTGATTATACAAAAGAGAAAACATACTTTATAGTAATAGCCCCATTATAGCTTAATATGCTAACTGTTCGAATAAAACTATTTTCATATTACACGTTTTCTCGTTTTAAATGTTTGATTGTTTGTGACCTATATCAATTCTTTCAGTAGATTAATTTTCTTAAAGTCTGATGGCAAGACAAACTCTGATTAAAGTTCTCAAATCAAAAATTTACATAAGAACAAAAGAAGTTTGATAGCATTTCTCAGAAGCTCCTATTGCATAAAGCCTGCGTAATTAAGCTTGTAAAAAACAAGAGAAGTATCAGAGAAACGTTCTGTAAACTCATTAAACCTCCATATTGATTTCTTCCTTCAACACAAAGGTTAAGAGAAACTGAAGAATAAATGAAAATATTTTTAAATATTAAATTTTCTTATTTAAAAAATTCTTACTAAAATATTTAAAAAGGAAGTTTAGTGGAATTTTCATTCTCTTCTATCTTCACAAGTTTTATAAGACAGATTCCAAAAAAAAAACTTTAAATTGTTAAAGGTAGCCTCAAATGCACATTTCAGATATACTTCAACTATTTTGAATTTTGTGATATACCTCTTATCAGGCCCTTTTCTTTTCAGAGGAAACATTAAGTAAGATTAAAAAGAAATACTCTTTTCAAACATTTTTAAAATGGCTGAGTTTTTTTTTTCTTTTGTTTGCTATAAAAAGGGTAATTTTTTTTTTATCATTAAAGAGCTTCGTAAACTTAAAGAGTTAGAAGACGAAGAAAAAAAATAAAGTGACATGTTAGTGACTTTTTTTAGAAAAGTTTGAGATGGCCATTGTTATGCATGTCGTTAAGCCTCGAGTCTACTTGTGGATATGAAGTTTTATGCATGTAAAACATTTAAGAATGAAGGATTTTTTTTTACCTTATAGTAGATAAAAGATAGAGGGTCAAAACTTACTAATATGCTGCATCCCCCAGACGAACCTTGACTTAATGAGGTCCGCTCATTTCAAAACATCTTTATAAAAAATATTCATACGCTATAAATTTGGACATTTAATTCTTAAAAACGAAAGAATTCTGAAATTTAACTATTTTCTTGATTTTAATGTTCATACTAAACAGTAACAAGGCCTGTCTTCTTGTTTTATACAGGTTTTATGATAAAAATTACATCTATGAAAATTTCCATTCTTATATAAAGATAGAAATGCATCACCTGAAACAAATTTTACGAAGTTAGGATGACAAATGTTAGTATATTGCTTTATTAAGGTATATTAATACACACTTCGATATCATCAGTATTTTTATTGCATTTGCAATATGTCGTGCTTTGGAAGATATTCAACAGTCACAATATCTTTACCAACGGGAAGAAATTAAGGCACATTTCTAACTTTTCCCATTAGAACCTATATCTTTCAAATGCCGCCATTTTTTACTGTAAACGACTTATAAGATGCTGCATAGTGTTGGGAAAATTCAAGAAAAGCAAAATTAATACTTGGAAACATTTAGACGAGGCGTATTCGGAAAATACGTACCGTTCCATTGTACCGCCGATCGGCGTTCCGAGCATGCGCACTAGTCTTATTCAACGATTCACGCCATTTTGGTTGCTCTATGTTGTGTTTTTGGTTTGCTGTACAAATTTTAAATATTTAAGACAATTACTGATCCCGCCCAGTGAGATTCGTGTTGTAATTCGATTTCTGAACACAAAGTCACGTTAAAGATGTTTACAGCCTAGACACGATGAGTAATGGAATGGTGAAAAAGTGAGAATGTTTAATGAAGGTAGAACAAAAGTTCACGATGAGGCTCGGAGTGGTCGGCCTTCTGTTGTTAAAGATGATCTGATAACGAAAGCTATTGAAAAATTCTATGAGAATAGGCTCTTTATAATGACAACGCTTTCAGACGAATTTCCGCAAGTGTCACTTATTGTTTTGCACGAAATTGTTACAGATTTCTTAGGTTATCACAATGTGTTTCCAATGAGTTAATGGCAGGGCTTTTCAGTGAAGAATGTATAGTTACCCGCTATGACAAGTGTTTAAACATCGGCGGAAACTATGGGGAAAAGTAGTTTAAAGTGTACTTCATGTAAAAATAAAATTGGCTTAAAAAATTAGTAAATTTTTTTCAAAACGGTACTTACTTTACGAATGTGTCTCGTACATAAATTATCATTCATTTTATAATAACATAAATGTCGTTGAAAAAGGTTTTTTTTTTTAATTTAGTTAGAGAATTTTATTGACTGGAGCGTATTTAGAAAATTTCAAACGGACATTTTATTATTGCAGCAAGAGGAAATTTTGTAAAATGATAGACGTTTTATAGTGAGCCTTAAAAGTGATGTAGGTGTATAAATAAAATAGAGTGATACTATGACGCTAAACAAAATTTTAATTAACGAGATATTCTTTTAAATTTTTCTTCTTTTTCTCTCATTTCAAAATAAATATATTGCGTCAATAAATGCACGTCTTGAATTTCAAATATGGAATCGCTATAGCAATCCTCTCATTAAATCCTTGATATGCCAAAACTTATGAATTCTATTAACAAATGAATATATATGCATCTATTTAATGACCGACTCGCAAAAATATTCATTTGTACTCTCTTATTTAAATTATAGCTATAGTCAGCTAGATTTATATAATGTAGCAATTTCTCTGTCAGGAAATATATTTTTTACAAAGCATAATATTAATCAAAGAACCTGAAAAGTGATAATTCTTACATTTAACTTATTATGGACGCTGATGGTAGAAAATGTAAACATATATTTGATGAATGATGATCTGGCAATGGTATAAATCCTCATTGTTTTGTCTTCAGTTCTATAGTGAAATCAAGTTGACAAGAAACAAATGAAGCTTCATAAAATCGAGATCTCATTTTCAGATTATCTTTTTAAAGTGATCTTATACCACAGCCCTTTGAGCATCGAAACGTGTTCTGATATACTTACTGGACTACATTAAATTTTAATTTCTTAATTGGAAATTTAAAGAATCCATAAATAGCCTGAAAAAAATAATTATGCTTTCATAGACGACAACAATAGCAGAAATAAGATATAGACCAGGCCTAGCGTTCTTAATATCATACTGTTTCATGGGTATCTTTATAAAGTTAAAGAAGTTTCCTATTTAAAGTCATAACGATGGAATAATGTAAAAGTTACATCAAAATGATACAGCATTCAAGTTATAATCTTTTAATTTTAAAATAATACATGTCTTTCAAATTTATCACGTAAAATAATTTTATTATAAATATATAAAAAAAATCAAAACCCGATTTGGTTTATCTTGAGAAAACAAAGATTTCCATCTCCCCAAATTTCGAATTAAAAAATTGATATCTTTCACAGTACCTTTCACATTTCTTGATCTGTAGAGTTATATGTTAATTGGAAAGAAAATAAGCATCATAAAAAGGAACCTAAATTCCATTGACTCCATAACAAACCTTCTCTACTTCAATTGAAATACAAATAAAAATTTTAAAAAAAAATCAAAAGTTTTAAAAATTAGATTTACCTTTACAAATTCTAAAAAAAACTTGCCGTTTACTAAAAAATAATTTAAAATAAAAAAATTTCCTTTTTACTGATTTCCGTTTTTTTCAAAAGATGAATGTAGAATTTAAAAAATGCCTTGATTAGAGTAGAGTAGAATTTAAAAACTGCGACAGAAATCTCGAGTTCAGGTATTTTACCTTATTTTGCATTTGATAGCTGCCTCGTTTTCTGTTTTGTTTGTTTGCTTTTTTTTTTTTTTCGTTTTATCCGACTTCGTAATAAACAAAAAAAAAATGCCTCCTTTGATAACTTCGTTAAAAAATGTAGAAAAAAAGTTTAATGCTCCTTTGATCTCTATTGAAACCACTCAACAGGATTTTTTTTAAAAATTTTTTTGGAATTTTTGTATAGTTAAAATTTAAAAAAAAAACATGGCGAAAAATTCTAGCATGCTGATGGCAAGTTTTAGAAAATACTTGGATAGTCACTGTTTGACGTAGCTTTGAAACTCATGGTGTCTAAAAAGCGTTTCGCTGTACGAAGAAAAAATTCTTAATGAGGACAACACGCAAAAGATTTTAATAATTTGTTTTTTCGTAAAGGCTTGTGTGTATAAATAAAAATAAATTTAAACATTAGAAATCCACAAGTCTATTTTTAAAATGTTAAATAATTCCTGTTAGTATAAAATCTGTCGACTTTAGGCTCCAAGTTTAGAAATTTACTTGTAAACGATATACATGTTGCCATAAAAGAGCAAAAACTAAATAATTTTCCGACTAATGTCGATACATACCAGATATGTCGACGTAATACCAAATAATTCATTATGTTCTTGTGCACCCAAACCACCGTCAATATATATCGGTAAGTCGGTTTCTGGTGAAAGTATAACGAAAAAACGAAAATAAACATCCCAAAGAGGAAAGCATAGCAGTCTTGTTACAATAAATAAGACTGCACAACGTTAATCACCTAATTGCTCAACAAAT